>CM053032.1:258000170-258137670 GCA_028564925.1 Lithobates sylvaticus | reverse complement strand
GTTCATCCGCAGGCTTTCATTTTTGTCAATGGAACTTTCAGAAGACGTGTGATCATTATGTTAGAGCTGACACAGTGATCACCTGATTGGGAACCGTTCTGATTGGCTCCCAATTGTCAGTAGGGGATTGAGAGCCAGCAGCCGTGCAAAGTGTCAGTTGCTGGGTCTTAAAGGGGAGAATGTATATTATTGGATCTTCTTCCCATTCCTTGTACTGGGGAATGTGAAGATACAAGTTGTAGGCAGGAAGGGGTTATCTAGTGACTAGCGGTAACTCAATATAAAAGGCGCCCCAAACACCCCGCAGTAGCCGCTTTTCATCGCCGTCCCGCAGTTATTTACATTGTACATTGCATTCAAAAGAACCTACCTGGCAGCCAATCCCTATAAATATTTATCTTGCAGCTTGCGCTCGGCTCCTGGGCTCACAGTTTATTTTAGGAGCGGCTCGAGTCTCATGAGACGCCGTGGAATTAAATTATAGGGCAACGGATGACAGATCTGGCCGACCTCCAAGCAGAATCCGGGGAAGGAAAAAAGTTTACTGAAAAAAAAAAACATATATATGTGTATTCTTTTTCTAATTTTACCAGTAATAAGTTATGAGTGATAATAAGATGGGAGGTCACAGCATGTTCATTCTAAGCAGAGTTTAAAAGAATACTATTTGTATAGATCAGAACTGCGGGCCAAACCCTGCCCGCTGCAAGATTTTATGTGTCCCTCTAATGTAAGACTGATGGGGACTTCTCTGTGACCGGGGACTCTGATGTAAGGGCAGACTATGAGGGGGACTCCGATGTAAGGGCAGACTATGAGGGGGACTGCGATGTAGAAGGGACTCTGATGTAAAGGGGACCTTGATGTAAGAAGGAACTCTCATGGGGACTACAATGTAAGGGAGGACTCTGATGTAAGGGGGACCTCGATGTAAGAAGGAACTCTCATGGGGACTACAATGTAAGGGAGGACTCTGATGTAAGGGGGACCTCGATGTAAGAAGGAACTCTCATGGTGACTCCGATGTAAGGGGAAACTCTGATGTAAGGGGGACTCCGATATAAAAGGGGCTCTGATGTAAGGGGGACCTTGATGTAAGAAGGAACTCTCATGGGGACTCTGATGTAAGGGGGGACTACGATGTAAGGGGGGCTCCGATGTAAGGGGGGCTCCGATGTTAAGGGGGACCTTGATGTAAGAAGGAACTCTCATGGGGACTCCAATGTAAGGGGGGACTTTGATGTGGGCTCAGATGTGAGGGGGGACTATGACTTAAGGGGGATGTCAGACTATGAGGGGGACTCCGATGTAAGGGCAGGCTCCGAGGGGGACTCCGATGTAGAAGGTACTCTGATGTAAGGGGACCTCGATGTAAGAAGGAACTCTCATGGGGACTACAATGTAAGGGGGGACTCTGATGTAAGGGGGGACTCCGATGTAAGAGGGGACCTTGATGTAAGAAGGAACTCTCATAGGGACTCTGATGTAAGGGGGGACTCTGATGTAAGAGGGGACCTCTGATGTAAGGGGGGACTCTGATGCAAGGGGGGCTCCGATGTAAGGGGGACCTTGATGTAAGAAGGAACTCTCATAGGGACTCTGATGTAAGGGGGGACTCCGATGTAAGGGGAACCTCGATGAAAGAAGGGACTCTGATGTAAGGGGGGGACTCCGATGTAAGGGGGACCTCGATGTAAGAAGGAACTCTCATGGGGACTCCGATGTAAGGGGGGACTCCTATGTATAGGGGACTCCGATGTAAGGGGGACCTCGATGTAAGGGGTACCTCGATGTAAGGGGGACCTCGATGTAAGAAGGAACTCTCATGGGGACTCCGATGTAAGGGGGGACTCCTATGTATAGGGGACTCCGATGTAAGGGGGGACTCCTATGTATAGGGGACTCCGATGTAAGGGGGACCTCGATGTAAGGGGGACCTCGATGTAAGGGGGACCTCGATGTAAGAAGGAACTCTCATGGGGACTCAGATGTAAGGGGGGACTCCTATGTATAGGGGACTCCGATGTAAGGGGGGACTCCTATGTATAGGGGACTCCGATGTAAGGGGGACCTCGATGTAAGAGGGACCTTGATGTAAGAAGGAACTCTCATGGGGACCTTGATGTAAGGGAGGACTCTGATGGGGGCTCAGATGTAAGGAGGGGGGGGGTCTATGACTTAAGGGGGATGTCTGATGGGGACTAAATGTATTTATTTTTTCTTAATCACATTGGGGCGGGGGAGGGTGAGCTGCATGCAGAATTATTTTTTTTTACCAAATAATCCATCAGGGTAAAAAACCTTCAGGCTTTAGAACCACTTTAACCAGATGCAGACCACCCCACGTACATTTACAGCGGGCAGAATCACCTACCTGTATGTCGGAGGCATTATCCGACAATCTGCAGTAATCGACAGACCTACGTGGATCGGTAAGCTCCTGATACATACTTGCCAATCACATTGGTCACATGACCTGAATGCCCGGGGTCGGGAGGCGATCAGCGTGAAGGGGTTAACAGCTTCGGGTCTCCAGGCTCAGCTGCACTAAAGATGATCTGACAGGGATACGCCCCCCTTCTGCCTTCTCCTCCAATGAGAAAAGTTCATTCACTGATTGCACTGCCTGTAATGGGATCTGTGAATGGAGGAGAGAGAATCCTGCGACCAATCAGACTCTTTCAACAGTGTAATCAGTAAAATAACTTTTCTCATTGGAGGAGAGGGCAGGAGGGGGCGTGTCTCCGTCAGATCATCATTAGTGCAGCTGAGCCTGGAGAGCTTTTTAAAGCTGATATGATTTGTTTTACTAATTGAGTCAACATGCACTATAAGCCCGAGTTCACACTGCCTGCGACTTCAGATTTTCTGCTCAAATTTTTTTTTAAATAAAATTGTAATAATATATGAATAAATAACTAACAATCATCATAAATAAGTAAAACAAATGAATAATATGTAATAATACATTAATAAATAATAATGAATCTCTAACCTTAAAAAATATTAAATACATTATTATTATTATTATTTTTTATTAATAATAAATAATAATAATAATAAAAATAATAAAATAACAATACCCAAACTCAAAAAAATAAATACATTAGTAATAATAATTATTATTTTTGTGTTAGGGTTATCCCCCATACACACGGTCGGATATTCCGATGGAAAAAGTCAGATCAGATTCTGTTGTCGGAAAATCCGATCGTGTGTGGTCTTTTTCAGTCGGTATTTCAGATGGAAAAAATTTGACAACCAAATCCGATCTGACTTTTTCCGATCGTGTGTAGGGAATTCCGACGCACAAAGTGCCACGCATGCTCAGAAGAAATTTGGAGACGAAAGCTATTGGCTACTGGCCTCTACGTAGTCCCGTCGTACGTGTTGTACGCCACCTCGTTCGGAACGATCGGATTTTCCGACAACTTTGTGCGGCCGTGTGTGTGCAAGACAAGTTTCAACCAAAATCTGTCGGAAAAAATCAGACGGATTTTGTGGTCGGAATGTCCGACCGTGTGTACAGGGCATTAGGGTGTTTAGTTATTTATTATTATTTTATTTTTTAAGGGGTAAGGGTTAAAATGAAGGGTTCATTATTTATTTATTGTTACTTAGTATTAATTTATTGAATTAATTTATTTATTATTTTTTATTTATTTTACATGTATTCAGTTATTATTATTCGTATAATAATAATAAATAAAAAAAAAAAAATAAAATAATAATAGATAACCCTAATCCCAACTCTTAATCCTTACCCTAACCTAAACTGAACTCAAACCCCTTACCCTAACCAAAAAAACATTATAATAAATTAATAATAATAAAAGGAGAAATAAAAGCTAATGGAAAAGCTAAAATACCTAGCAACAAATGATGCAATAGATAATAATTTTCTCTATTGGCCAATAAAAAAAAAAAAAAGCCCAAAAACTATGCATACAAATGCGCAAAAACGCTGGAAAAGCGCTCAAAGACGCTACTCTCAGGTGTGAATGCACATTAAGTAGGTCTAAGCCCCTGTACACAGTGTCGGAAATTCCGACCACAAAATCCATCCGTTTTTTTCCGACGAATTTTGTCCGAAACTGGTTTTGCATACACACGGTCGGACAAAGTTGTCAGAAAATCCGATCGTTCCGAACGTGGTGACGTTCGTTGCGTACTACGGAACTACGTAGAGGCTAGTAGCCAATAGCTTTGGTCTCGTAATTTGATCTGAGCATGCGTGGCACTTTGTCCGTCGGAATTCTCTATGATTGGAAAAAGTCCGATTGGATTTTGTTGTCGGAAAATTTGAGATCCTGCTCTCAATTTTTTTCCGTCGGAAATTCTGACGGAAAAAGTCCGCTAGAACCCACACACGATCGGATTTTCCAACAACATAATCCGATCGGACTTTTTCCATCGGAATGTCCGACGGTGTGTGTACGGGGCATAAGGCTGCGCTCACACCAGAGCATTTAGAATCGAGGACAGAATCGTGGCAATGCTGCCTGGGAATTCAAAATGCTCTGGCAAAATGGCAAATAGCACAACGCAAATTTCAGAGGCCATTCATCTTAATTCGCCCTCAAAGCGCAGTGCGGTTCTGCCACGATTGTCGTGCGATAAATCGTAACCGCAATTGCGGCAAACTGCATCACGTGAAGCTTGTTGCCTAAAAAAAGTTCAGGAGGTACTTCACACGATGTGGTTTGCCGCGATTCATGCAGGTTTTTTTTTTGCGTGACAATCGGCGCAGAATCGCACTGCGTTTTAGGTGCCATTAAGATGAATGACTTCTGAAATTCGCGCTGTGCGATTTGTAATTTTATCAGAGCATTTTGGAAATCGTGGGCAGAATTGTTTGCAGTGTCTGGAAACTCGAACAATAAACCTCTCTTATTTTTCCCCTTATAGATTGTTACATTGACCACGGAAAGCAGGTTGTTGTATCCTCCTGACACTTGCACAGTAGTTGTTCATCAAGCCAGAAATCTTGTGATCCGCTAACTTCCTGTTCCTCAGTTAAAGAGGAACTGCAGTCTGCTCACATAACTTGTAACAAAAACATCTTTGTCATTCTGAAGCTTCCCTCCAACCACTTTGCATATTATTTTATATATACTGTGATTCTGTACTTGCCAAATATGCTGCAGAAATCTCCCTCCCCTGAGTCTGGCTGCAGCCATTTTAACTGTGGGCAGCTGAAGCTGCTGCCGGTGTAACGACATATTCGGCGAACCCATCGCAGTTTGCTACGGAAGTGACGTCGCCGCCATCTTGCTACACCCCACACTCATCCACAGTAAGACCCCTTTCACACTGAGGCATTTTTCAGGCGCTTTAGCGTTTAAAAAAAAAAAAAACGCCTGTAAAGCGCCTGAAAGAAACCTCATCTGCAATCCCAATGTGAAAGCCGAGTGCTTTCACACTGAGGCGCTGCGCTGGCAGGGCGTCAAAAAAAGTCCTGCAAGCAGCTTCTTTGCAGCGCTTTTGGAGCGGTGAATACACGGCTCCTAAAGTGCCCCTTCCCATTGAAGTCAATAGGAAGCGCCTGCAAAGCGATTTTGGCAGCGGCGCTTTGTGGGCGCTTTTTAAACCTTTATTTGGCCACTAGCGGGGGTTAAAAGCGCCCCGCTAGCACCCGAAAAACGCGGGTAAAGCGCCGCTTTACCCGCGTTTTTTTGGTGCTGGCAGTGTGAAAGGGCTATAAGGATACACTAATGCCCCGTACACACGGTTGGAAATTCCGACCACAAAAATCCGTCTGATTTTTTTTCCGACGGATTTTGTCCGACACTGGTGTTGCATACACACGGTCGGACAAAGTTGTCGGAAAATCCGATCATCCTGAACGTGGTGACGTTCGTTGCGTACGACGGGACTACGTAGAAGCTAGTAGCCAATAGCTTTGGTCTTGTAATGTGATCTGAGCATGCGTGGCACTTTGTCCGGCGGAATTCGCTACACACGATCGGAAAAAGTCTGATAGGACTTTGTTGTCGGAAAATTTGAGCGCAGGATCTCAAAGTTTTTCCGTCGGAAATTCCAACGGAAAAAGTCAGATGGAGCCCACACACGGTCGGAATTTCCGACAACATGGTCCGATCGGACATTTTCCGTGTGTACAGGGCATAAGAAGGGGGAAGGCGGACATGTTGTTACACCCACCGGAGTTTTGCATTTTAGACGTATTTATAACAGTAAAGTGCGTTTATATAGTGAAATACACGACTTAGAACTCCGTCTGACTGGTTAGATGTTGAATTTTAAAAGTAGCGGCATCCCTGCTCATCTCACAGGTTTACTAATCTGACCGAAGTTCGTATTTCACTATGGAAACTCACTTTACTCTTATAAATACGTAAAAAAAATGCAAAACTCTGGTGGGTGTAACAACATGTCCGCTTTCCCCCCTTCTTAGTGTATCCTTACTGTGGACGAGTGTGGGGTGTAGCAAGATGGCGGCGACGGAACGCCACTTCCGTAGCAAACTGCGATGGGTCGCCGAATATGTCGTTACACCTGCTCACTTCCTGGATTTACACAGACACACACCTCCAGCTCTACAGCTCTCATTGGCCCACTTATGACTCATCCCCCCTCCCTTCCTGGCAAACTCTCAGGAGAGTGAGAGAGCTGTGCAAGTTGTCATAAGCCTGGGCTAATGACCAGACAAGAAACAGGAAGTGGACTGTACAAGGAATGTAAACATCCCTTGTAATAAAAAGAAAGCATGACAGGACCTCTTTAAAGCGGAGTTCCGCCGTTTTTTTTTTTTTTTTTTTTAAAGTCAGCAGCTACAAATACTGCAGCTGCTGACTTTTAAAATATGGACACTTACCCATCCAGCGCGCCCACGGTGTCGGCACCCGAAGATCGGCTCTCGGGTGCTGCCGCCGTCATCTTCAGTATGGGAATCCGGAAGTGGAGACTTGCGGCTTCACTTCCCAGTTCCCTACTGCGCATGCGCGAGTCGCGCTGCGCAATAAGGACGGTCCCTGCTGTCTCTGGGATCCGTGTGTTTCCCAGCAGACAGCAGGGGCCCCGCAGGAAGTGGTGTAATAGCCGCAGATTCTGCGGCTATCTATGCCCGGAAGTGGGTGCAGATACCTGTATTATACAGGTATCTGCACCCCCTCCCCCCTGAAAGGTGCCAATTGTGGTACCGGAGGGGGGGAGGGTTCCGATGAGCGGAAGTTCCACTTTAGGGTGGAGCTCCGCTTTAATGTGAGATCTCTAGGTCAAAAAGGCCTCAGATCTCACATTTACACTTACAGGCACTAAAAATAATAAAAATAAAAAAAAAAAAGTTTTTTTTGTTAAAGACCATTGGGTGGATCTCTTTTTGAGATTCGTAGTTTACAAGTTAAAAACATTTTTTTTTTGCTATAAAATTACTTAGAACCCCCAAACATTATACTTTTTTTTTCTAACACCCTATATAATAAAATGGTGGTCGTTGCAATACTTTCTGTCACACCGTATTTCCGCAGCGGTATTACAAGCGCACTTTAAAAGTGATCTCACGGCGAATCCGCCGCTGAGACCACTTTGATCTGAAAGCGGAGCACCCGCCATTTTTAAAAATACCATCTGCTATCTGCTGCCATACCAACGGTATTCAACGTCAAAGTACCGTCGTATAACGGCGGCGGGCGGTCCGGAAATGGTTTACCATACACTCCGCAATCAGTTCACATGAACAGGTTGCGATTTTGATGTGGTGCGGATTTGAAGTGAAATCGCACCGCATCCAGTCAGCAGATTGGCCTCTACAAATTCAGAAAAGGGCCGAAAAATACAGAGCAACTGAGCGTGTGCAGAGCAGGGTGAGACGATGTTTTACTGGATTTTAAACCTTTCATGCTTAAAGTGGGGTGCCCCTAAAAAAAAAAAATGTAAAGTCAGCAGCTACAAATACTGCAGCTGCTGACTTTTAATAATCGTACACTTACCTGTCCCAGGGTCCAGCGATGCGGGGGAACTAAGCCCCCCCTTCCCCCGCTCCGCTCGGTGGCGCCGGCATTCTTACTGTGGGCACCCGGCTGTGGCTTCACAGCCGGGCACTCACTGCGCATGCGCGAGCGGCGCCGCACGCCGAGATACGCCGCGCAGTCATCTGGGACCTGTCACATGTTCCAGGATGACTGACTGCGCCGAGGGGAAGTGATGTCACCAGCCCGGGCACTGAAGGAGGCAGACTACGAGGGACCTCCTAGCAACAGGCATTTAGAGGTGAGTAAAAATTATTTTTTTCCAATTATTTTTATTTTTTATTTTTTTAGGAATTTTAAGCAATTTTTTTTTTTTTGGTGGAAACACCACTTTAAGCCTATTTCTGACATTTGTTGCTTACAAGTTAATATCTGTATTTTTTGCTAGAAAATTACTTAGAACTCCCAAACATTTATATATATATATATTTAGCAGAAAATCTAGAGAATAAAAAGGCGATCATTGCAATATTTTATGTCACACTTTATTTGCGCAGCGGTCTTTAAACGCAATTTTTGGGGAATTAAAAAAATAAATAAACAGTTTTTGGGGCCCTGTTACTAAGTGCTACCGTATGTCCACTTGCATGGCGGGGCTTGAACCTGGACTCAGGGCAGAAGGTTCTATCAAGTGCGCAGGCGCCGTTCATCTTCGGAGACTTTCGGAGTCTCCTTGTCCTCCGTACTGCGCAAGCGCTGCGCCTGCGCAGTACGGGGCGGACACTATCCGATGGGGGGGGGGACAGTTTTTGGCAGAACACCAGATTGTAGATCGGGTCTCCTGGTGGGACGGGAGGACCGGGAAGAGGGGCGGGAGGCGATAGCCCCGATCTCAGTCCAGAGTCCAGCACTGTGCACAAGAGCAGAGGCTCTCTCCCTCCACATTGGCTAAGAGACTGCAGACATTGGCTCCCACTGCTGTCAATCACAGCCAGTGAGGAGGAGTGGGGGGGGGGAGGGGGGGGGGGGGGGGGGGGTGGGGCCAATCTGCACTCTGTTTGTCCATAGAGACACAGAGATGGCTTGGGAGTGAGCACACACACAAGTGCCCCCCCCCATGGCAAGAGGCTTGGCAGAGAGGAGCAACCAGAAACTCAGACGGGGGGGCCCCAGAAGATGGAGGTTTGGGGCTGCTTTGTACACAGAGCAGTTAAGTATAAATTCTTTTTTTTTTTAATTTAAGGTTTAACATTTTTTTATATTAAATAAATAAAATTGTATTAATTAAGAAAAAAATTAAATAATAAAAATAAAAACTACTGACAATGTCCACTGCCCTACTGATACCAATCTCCGCCCTACTGATACCAATCTCCGCCCTACTGATACCAATCTCCGCCCTACTGATACCAATCTCTGCCCTACTGATACCAATCTCTGCCCTACTGACACAGTCAGTGTATACATAGGCGTGCGCAGGGGGTGTGCCGGATGTGCCTGGGCACACCCTAATCACCCCGTGTGGCGCAGATCCCCCCTGATATTTCACCAAACCTCCTAAAAATAAATAGTACAAAAATAAAATAATAAAAATAAAAAACTACTGACGCCACCCACTGCCCTACTGACACGTCCACCGCTATACTAGATTTTAACATTTATTTAGATTGTGTGTATATATATATATATATAATGTACACATGTAAGTTTAGGGGTGCATACCTTAATGCAATAGGCTGCACACACTTGTGCCTTCCTCCAATCAGCTGTCAGAACTCTCCTGACTGAGCTCATCAGAGTGTAACTTCAGTTCTCCGCCCCCTTTTTTCTGAACTCTCAGACAAGCTTTAAAACTCAGCACTGGCCTTACACTATACAATCTGATTGTACAATCTCTATACAAGCGTCATTAGGCTGGCCTTACACTATACAATCTGATTGTACAATCTCTATACAAGCGTCATTAGGCTGGCCTTACACTATACAATCTGATTGTACAATCTCTATACAAGTTCCTTTAGGCTGGCCTTACACTATACAATCTGATTGCACAATCTCTATAGAAGCTTCATTAGGCTGGCTTTACACTATACAATCTGATTGTACAATCTCTATACAAGCTTCATTTGGCTGGCCTTACACTATACAATCTGATTGTACAAACTCTATACAAGCTTCTTTAGGCTGGCCTTACACTATACAATCTGATTGTACAATCTCTATACAAGCTTCATTTGGCTGGCCTTACACTATACAATCTGATTGTACAATCTCTATACAAGTTCTTTTAGGCTGGCCTTACACTATACAATCTGATTGTACAATCTCTAAACAAGCTTCATTTGGCTGGCTTTACACTATACAATCTGATTGTGCAATCTCTATACAAGTTCTTTTAGGCTGGCCTTACACTATACAATCTGATTGTGCAATCTCTAAACAAGCTTCATTTGGCTGGCTTTACACTATACAATCTGATTGTACAATCTCTATACAAGTTCAATCAGGATGGCCTTACACTATACAATCTGATTGTGCAATCTCTATAGAAGCTTCATTAGGCAGGCCTTACACTATACAATCTGATTGTACAATCTCCATACAAACTTCATTACGCTGGCCTTACACTATACAATCTGATTGTACAATCTCTATGCAAGTTAATTTGGGCTGGCCTTACACTATACAATCTGATTGTACAATCTCTATGCAAGTTAATTTGGGCTGGCCTTACACTATACAATCTGATTGTACAAACTCTATACAAGTTCAATCAGGATGGCCTTACACTATACAATCTGATTGTAAAATCTCTATACAAGTTCTTTTAGGCTGGCCTTACACTATACAATCTGATTGTACAATCTCTATACAAGCTTCATTACGCTGGCCTTACACTATACAATCTGATTGTGCAATTTCTATACAAGCTTTGTTAGGCTGGCCTTACACTATACAATCTGATTGTACAAACTCTATACAAGCTTCGTTAGGCTGGCTTACACTATACAATCTGATTGTACAATCTCTATACAAGTTCTTTTAGGCTGGCATTACACTATACAATCTGATTATACAATCTCTTTTATATTTCCCAAAACTATGTAATATGAGGACAAGCCTAAACAATCCCTTCAATGTACATCCAATCAGATGGCCCTGTGCACTACAAAGTTGATGGGAGATCTAAAGGAGATTGTACAATCAGATTGCATAGTGTATGGTCATTACTGGAATGATCAGCAAATGAAAATAAAGGGAAAAACAAGCCAGCAAAAAAAGGAAAGGAATGCAGACACAACTATAAAAAGGTCAAGCTGCGATCTAATCATATTAATGGAATGTTGCCATTTCCCAGATAAGATCTCACAACAAATACAAGAGATGATACATTGTTACAATAACAGAGTGTTACAATGTGACAGACACATAAGAGATGAGACATTGTTACAATAACACAATGTAACAAACACAAGACAACAAAGACAATCAGCCATGTCATCGCACCACTTACGTGCCGATCAGAGGAGGAAGGGGCCCCTGTGGCCCCCCAGGGTAGGTCGATGGTCTGTAGAGAGTCTCTGCCCTCCCCTGTGTGGATCCTCAGCCCAGCCTCTCTGCCCCTCCTGCTGCACCTCTCATGTAAACAACTTTGCTATATTTACACCAGTGGGCAGGAAAATGGGGCATACATGCCAGATTTTTAACCCACATGCCAGATTTTAACCCTTCACCCCCCAACCCACCACCTCTCAGTGCCAACCTCCTCCTCTCACCAGCCATGCCAAGGTTAAATGCCCACCACCAACCTGTATTCAGAGCAAGGTGAAGATCCCCCCCCAGTGCCATCCTCCGCATGGCCGATCTCCAGTACAATGCCATGGCATGATAGGACAGGAGCCCCCCCTCCGTGCCAGCTGTGCCCCCCCTGCCATGCAGTGCCATGTAGTGCCATGCATTGGGCGGGGAGGTACGCCCCTGGCGGTGGGGATCGGGCTCTGGCAGGGCGTAGCGCCCCCGTCCTCTTGCCCCCTTTTGCCAGCGCTGTCGGTGCCCAGATCTGCCCGGGGCCGGGATGGTGACGCAGCAGCTGTAACGTGACTGGCGCCATGTTTCTGTTTTTATTAAATCTCTCCCCAGCCATGTGATGGAAAGAGAAAAAAAAAAAAAACTTCCGGGTCTCATGACAGGAAAATAACAAAAAGCACATGAGCTGGGTACTGAGGGGGCTGGGATGGGCAGCAGGCATGAGATGGGTACTGAGGGGGCTGGGATGGGCAGCAGGCATGAGATGGGTACTGAGGGGGCTGGGATGGGCAGCAGACATGAGATGGGTACTGAGGGATCTGGGATGGGCAGCAGACATGAGATGGGTACTGAGGGGGCTGGGATGGGCAGCAGGCATGAGATGGGTACTGAGGGGGCTGGGATGGGCAGCAGACATGTGATGGGTACTGAGGGGGCTGGGATGGGCAGCAGACATGAGATGGGTACTGAGGGAGCTGGGATGGGCAGCAGACATGAGATGGGTACTGAGGGGGCTGGGATGGGCAGCAGGCATGAGCTGTGTACTGAGGGGACTGGGATGGGCAGCAGGTGTGAGATGGGTACTGAGGGGGCTGGGATGGGCAGCAGGCATGATATGGGTACTGAGGGGGCTGGGATGGGCAGCAGACATGTGATGGGTACTGAGGGGGCTGGGATGGGCAGCAGGCATAAGATGGGTACTAAGGGGGCTGGGATGGGCAGCAGACATGAGATGGGTACTGAGGGGGCTGGGATGGGCAGCAGGCATGAGATGGGTACTGAGGGGGCTGGGATGGGCAGCAGGCATTAGCTGTGTACTGAGGGGGCTGGGATAGGCAGAAGACAGGAGCTGGGTACTGAGGGGGCTGGGATGGGCAGGAGACATGAGCAGGGTACTGAGGGGGCTGGGATGGGCAGCAGACATGAGATGGGTACTGAGGGGGCTGGGATGGGCAGCAGACATGAGATGGGTTTCTGAGGGGGCTGGGATGGGCAGCAGGCGTGAGATGGGTACTGAGGGGGCTGGGATGGGCAGCAGGCATTAGCTGTGTACTGAGGGGGCTGGGATAGGCAGGAGACAGGAGCTGGGTACTGAGGGGGCTGGGATGGGCAGGAGACATGAGCAGGGTACTGAGGGGGCTGGGATGGGCAGCAGACATGAGATGGGTACTGAGGGGGCTGGGATGGGCAGCAGGCATTAGCTGTGTACTGAGGGGGCTGGGATAGGCAGGAGACAGGAGCTGGGTACTGAGGGGGCTGGGATGGGCAGGAGACATGAGCAGGGTACTGAGGGGGCTGGGATGGGCAGCAGACATGAGATGGGTACTGAGGGGGCTGGGATGGGCAGCAGGCATTAGCTGTGTACTGAGGGGGCTGGGATAGGCAGGAGACATGAGCTGGGTACTGAGGGGGCTGGGATGGGCAGGAGACATGAGCAGGGTACTGAGGGGGCTGGGATGGGCAGCAGGCATGAGCTGGGTACTGAGGGGGCTGGGATGGGCACCAGACACGAGCTGGGTACTGAGGGGGCTGGGATGGGGCAGCAGACATGAGCTGGGTACTGAGGGGGCTGGGATGGGCAGCAGACATAAGATGGGCACTAAGGGGGCTGGGCTGGGATGGGCAGCAGACATGAGATGGGTACTGAGGTGGCTGGGATGGGCAGCAGATATGAGCTGGGTACTGAGGGGACTGGGATGGGCAGCAGACATAAGATGGGCACTAAGGGGGCTGGGCAGGGATGGGCAGCAGACATGAGATGGGTACTGAGGTGGCTGGGATGGGCAGCAGATATGAGCTGGGTACTGAGGCTGCTCAGATGGGCAGGGCAGCAGACGTGAACTGGGTACTGAGGGGGTAGGGATGGGCAGCAGATATTTTCTGGGCACTGAGGGGGCTGGGATGGGCAGCAGATATTATATGAGCACTGAGGGGGCTGGGATGGGCAGCAGACATGACATTGGCACTGGGGGTGTTGGGATGGGCAGAAGGCATGAGCTGGGTACTGAGGGGGCTAGGATGGCCAGCAGGCCTGCATTGAGGCGGTATTCTCTAACAAGTAAAAATTGTCCTTGGCATTTTCTTGTTCCTGGAAATGAACCTAATTTGCGCAATAAATAATAAATCTGTATATTTACCATCAGTCCCCCCCTGCAGCTCCATCCTCATAGGTGAAAATGTGTTCCTGGAATGTTCTTGTCTCAAGGGACGTCCTCAGTTTTCATCAATGCATTGCAATAATCCTGACTTCCAGAGATCAAACGTGTCCCTGGAAATGTCCTGGTTGTTTGTAACCTTTTAATAGTTATTATGAGTCCATGAATCGCAGGGACAGTTCCTCATAGGGATTTCACACTAATCACTTGTCTCTGGCTGGCAGTCGCAGAAACTGCCCCCTAGAGGTGAAACATGTTCCTTGAATTTTCTCGTCCTTGGAAATGTTCTAAAGTTTCAGTATTACAGTTACTTTCATTCTTAACTCCCAGAGATAAGATGTGTCCCTGAAATGTCCTTGTTTCAGGATTGTGTTATTATGAGTCCCTGAATTGCAGGGACAGTTCCCCATCGGTGAAAAGTCCATCCTTGGAGAGTTCTTGTCCCTGGAAATGTGCTTAGTTTGCAGTATCCCATAGTTACCATCAATCCCTGTATTCCAGGGAAATCCTCATAGGTGAAAATGTGTTCCTGGGATGTTATCGCCTCAAGCATGGGCGTCCGCAGAACTTTTTTCAGGGGGGGGGGGGGGGGGCATCATTTTAAGGTCACCCATGCTCTGACCCTTTTCGACAATGTCATTATCACATTATCACGGTCATAGACTGCAGACATGGTACAGGTGATGGTCAGAGACTGTGGACATGGCCCAAGAGACTGTCAGAGACTGCGGACATGGCCCAAGAGACTGTCAGAGACTGCGGACATGGCCCAAGAGACTGTCAGAGACTGCGGACATGGCACAAGAGACTGTCAGAGACTGTGGACATGGCCCAAGAGACTGTCAGAGACTGCGGACATGGCCCAAGAGACTGTCAGAGACTGCGGACATGGCCCAAGAGACTGTCAGAGACTGCGGACATGGCCCAAGAGACTGTCAGAGACTGCGGACATGGCACAAGAGACTTCAGAGACTGTGGACATGGCCCAAGAGACATTCAGAGACTGCGGACATGGCCCAAGAGACTGTCAGAGACTGCGGACATGGCCCAAGAGACTGCGGACATGGCCCAAGAGACTGTCAGAGACTGCGGACATGGCCCAAGAGACTGTCAGAGACTGCGGACATGGCCCAAGAGACTGTCAGAGACTGCGGACATGGCACAAGAGACTTCAGAGACTGCAGACATGGCCCAAGAGACTGTCAGAGACTGCGGACATGGCCCAAGAGACTGTCAGAGACTGCGGACATGGCCCAAGAGACTGTCAGAGACTGCGGACATGGCCCAAGAGACTGTGAGTGACTGCGGACATGGCCCAAGAGATGACCAGAGACTGCATACATGGCCCAAGAGACTGTCAGAAACTGCATACATGGCTCAAGAGACTGCGGACATGGCACAAGAGACTTCAGAGACTGTGGACATGGCCCAAGAGACATTCAGAGACTGCGGACATGGCCCAAGAGACTGTCAGAGACTGCGGACATGGCCCAAGAGACTGCGGACATGGCCCAAGAGACTGTCAGAGACTGCGGACATGGCCCAAGAGACTGTCAGAGACTGCGGACATGGCACAAGAGACTGTCAGAGACTGCGGACATGGCCCAAGAGACTGTCAGAGACTGCGGACATGGCCCAAGAGACTTCAGAGACTGCAGACATGGCCCAAGAGACTGTCAGAGACTGCGGACATGGCCCAAGAGACTGTCAGAGACTGCGGACATGGCCCAAGAGACTGTGAGTGACTGCGGACATGGCCCAAGAGATGACCAGAGACTGCATACATGGCCCAAGAGACTGTCAGAAACTGCATACATGGCTCAAGAGACTGCGGACATTGCACAAGAGACTGTCAGAAACTGCATACATGTGGGGGGGGGGGTGACAGAGAGAGACAGAGGGGGATGGGAGACAGAGGGGTGAGAGAGAGATAGAGGGTGACAGAGAGGGGTGATGGGGGTCATCACTCCTGATCCGATCCCTGATAACGGGGGGGGGGGGCACTTGCCCCCCCTTACCCCTACCTGCGGACGCCCATGGCCTCAAGATATGGCTTCAATTTTCAATACTGCATTGCAACCACCCGCCCCTGACTTCCAGAGATGAGATGTGTCCCTGGAAATGTCCGCATGTTTTACCAATTTCATAGTTATTATCAGTCTATGAACTTCAGGGAGAGTTCTTCCTATGGTATTGCATAGTAACCATCTACCCCTGGCTTGCAAAAACTGCCCCTTATGCCCCGTACACACGATCGGAAATTCCGCCAGCAAAAGTCCGATGTGAGCTGTTGGTCGGAAATTCCGACTGTGTGTATGCTCCATCGGACTTTAGCTGGCGGAATGCCCGCCAGCAAAATATTGTGAGCAGGTTATTTTTCAGTCGGAAAAAGTTTCAATTCCGACGCGCAAAATTCCTACGCACGCTCGGAAACAATTCGACGCATGCTCGGAAACAATTCGACGCATGCTCGGAAACAATTCGACGCATGCTCGGAAGCAGTGAACTTAATTTTCTCGGCTCGTCGTAGTGTTGTACGTCACCGCCAAGGGCGGACTGACAACTCATGGGGCCCCCGGGCAATAGGAGATTATGGGGCCCATAGGCAATAGGAGAAGATTATGGGGCCCCCGGGCATTATGAGGATATGGGGCCCCCAGGCAATAGGAGATTATGGGGCCCCCAGGCAATAGATTATGGGGCCACACAATATACACACACATACAGTATACACACACAGACACACAATATACACACACAGTATACACACACACACACACATACAGTATACACACACACACATACAGTATACACACACACACAATATACACATACAGTATACACACACACACAATATACACATACAGTATACACACACACATACAGTATACAGACACACAATATACACACACAGTATACACACACATACAGTATACACACACAGACACACAATATACACACACAGTATACACACACACACACATACAGTATACACACACACACAGAATATACACATACAGTATACACACACACACATACAGTATACACACACAGACACACAATATACACATTCAGTATACAGACACACAATATACACACACAGTATACACACACACATACAGTAAACACACACACACACAATATACACATACAGTATACCCACACACACACACATACAGTATACACACACAGACACAATATACACACACAGTACACACACACACACATGCAGTATACACACACAGACACACAATATACACACACACACACAGTATACACACACACACATACAGTATACACACACAGACACACAATATACACATTCAGTATACACACACACACACACACACACACATACGGTATACACACACAGACACACAATATACACACACACAGTATACACACACACACATACACACAATATACACACACAGACACACAATATACACACACAGTATACACACACACACATACAGTATACACACACAGACACACAATATACACACACAGTATACACACACACACACACACGCTGAAAAGGTACTGGAGAAGCGGGGCAGCTATAATCTTGGAATTTTTTTTTTAAAAAAAACACAGATTTTTACATACTGTCCCTGGTTTTATTGAGGCTGGCAACCCTGATGGGGCCCCTTAGTGGCATGGGGCCCTTGGGCAGTGCCCAAATGGTCAGTCCGCCCCTAGTTACCGTGTTCTTGACGGTCGAAAGTTCAGAGAACTTTTGTGTGACCGTGTGTATGCAAGACAAGCTTGAGTGGAATTCCGTCGGAAAAACCATCCAAGATTTTTCCGATGGAAATTCCGCTCGTGTGTACGGGGCATTAGAGGCAAAGATTTATTTCTTGAATTTTCTAGTCCTTGGGAATATCCTTATTTCAGGATTTCATAGTTATTATCAGTCCCTGAACTGCAGAGACAGTTCCCCATTGGTCACAATTGGTCCTTGGAACGTTCTTGTCCCTGGAAATGAATTTGATTTGCAGTGCTGTATAGGTACCATCAGTAAGTATATTTCAAGGATATCCTCATACAGTATCTCACAAAAGTGAGTACACCCCTCACATTTCTGTAAATATTTTCTTCTATCTTTTCATGTGACAACACTGAAGAAATGACACTTGTCTACAATGTAAAGTAGTGAGTGTACAGCTTGTATAACAGTGTACATTTGCTGTCCCCTCAAAATAACTCAACACACAGCCATTAATGTCTAAACCGCTGGCAACGAAAGTCAGTACATCCCTAAGTGAAAATGTCCAAACTGGGCCCAAAGTGTCAATATTTTGTGTGGCCACCATTACTTTCCAGCACTGCCTTAACCCTCTTGGGCATGGAGTTCACCAGAGCTTCACAGGTTGCCCCTGGAATCCTCTTCCACTATTCCATGCCCACATCACGGAGCTGGTGGATGTTAGAAACCTTGCGCTCCTCCACCTTCTGTTTGAGGATGTCCCACAGATGCTCAATAGGGTTTAGGTCTGGAGACATGCTTGGCCAGTTCATCACCTTTACCCTCAGCTTCTTTAGCAAGGCAGTGGTCATCTTGGAGGTGTGTTTGGGGTCGTTATCATGTTGGAATACTGTATAAATGATAAGTAATCACGCTTAGGTAAGGCTAGGGTGCTGCCTCCCCTAGGACAGTGATGGCGAACCTTGGCACCCCAGATGTTTTGGAATGACATTTCCCATGATGCTCAACTAACTGCAGAGTGTATGAGCATCATGGGAAAAGTAGTTCCAAAACATCTGGGGTGCCAAGGGTCACCATTACTGCCCTAGGGGCTCCACTAGTGAAGCTCCAAACAGAAAAATGTATATATATATATATATATATATACAGGGGTGGGTGGCGCTGCCTGTCACCTGAAGAGTGGCCTCTGGTGATGAGTAACCACGTGAAAGTACAAGTGCTGGTTAACCACAGTGTGATATGCACTGAAATAAATAACTGTTATATATACTGGGGTAGGTGGCACTGCTTGTCACCTGGGGCGTGGCCTTCAGTGATGTCAAGTCACTAGCCACGTGAAGTTGCGGGTTGGACCCAGGTGTGTTGTGCAATAAATAGCTTATTGAGGTCACCCTGTTAAGCTATCACACCAGGTATATAATACAGCAGCTATTCCTGTGTGGAAATGCTTAGTGGATCCCTATATGGGCATCCAAAGAAATGGTTATATTAAAAAATATGTGCAGAAAAGATGGTGTGCACTCTCACCTAGCAGTAAGAAGGGTTGCTGGTTCGAATCCCAACCACAACACTGGAGTTTGCATGTTCTCCCTGTGCCTGCGTGGGTTTCCTCCATATATTGGAGTACTCCTGTGTGTAGGGTATCCTGGATCTCTACACGTGTACCCGAAAGTACATAATGAATTAAAAAATATTAATATATTTATAAATAAATCAACAGAGATCAGTGAGTTCATCAAATGAAATAAAGTCTCATGTGCAGAATAATATTGATATATAAGTCCAATCTGTAGTGCTAATTATAAGTGAAATAATCAAAGTGCAGAAATCATTCATAGATCAACTCCTGTGCAAGCAACGTGAGGTGACGTTCATGCTCCTTCACCATTGCCATGAATGCAGCCTCACCATTGCCATGAATGCAGCCCCACCATTGTCATGAATGCAGCCCCACCATTGCCCTGAATGCAGCCCCAACATTGCCATGAATGCAGCCCCACCATTACCATGAATGCAGCCCCACCATTGCCATGAATGCAGCCTCACCATTGCTATGAATGCAGCCTCTGAATGCAGCCTCGCCATTGCCATGAATGCAGCCTCACCATTGCCCTGAATGCAGCCCCACCATTGCCATGAATGCAGCCCCACCATTGCCATGAATGCAGCCCCACCATTGCCATGAATGCAGCCTCACCATTGCCATGAATGCAGCCTCACCATTGCCATGAATGCAGCCTCTGAATGCAGCCTCACCATTGCCATGAATGCAGCCTCACCATTGCCATGAATGCAGCCTCTGAATGCAGCCTCACCATTGCCATGAATGCAGGCAGCCTCACCATTGCCATCAGTGCAGCCTGATCCATGCCTATCTGCAGCCTCGGAGGGGGCAGGGCGAGCGCCAACAGATTACATACAGGAGAATCTCCTGTTTACTCAACGGCCTCTTTAATACAAAGTCCCACCTCCTATGATAGAGAGAACAGTCATCCAATGCCAGCCCAGGAGATGGGACTTCCTATTACAGAGGCTGCCGAGTAAATAGGAGATTCTCCTCTATGTAATCTGACGGCACTTGTCCCGCCCCCTCCCTGTCCCCTGTGAGGAACGATAAAAACGGTATATATCTTTGGTGGCCCCCAATGAATTTGTTGGGGGCCACAAAAGATATATCTATCAAATTACCAGTGGGGCCGTATGAAACCGGACCACGGGCCGCAATTGGCCCGCGGGCCAGACTTTGGACATGCCTGCTCTAGGAGGAAGTTTGGTCACAGCAGCAAATAAAAAAAAAAGAGGAATGTGTAGATTTGGAGGAGGCTGAGAGCAATAGAGGGGACTTTTCTGACTGAAGAATATATTTAATTACATTTAATCTCTGTACATTTAATTGCACCCGTCAGTGCTAGCGAGGACCAATTCAGGTGTAAGAGGGCCTGTGCTTTCTGCCACCCAGGGAGCTGAACATGCATGCTCCTTCCAATATAATTGAATGTCTGCACACAGCCATGCCGGTGGCTTCTGCATTGGCATTTGCAGATGGGATGCACCATGGTAACTCATGCCACTGATTTAGAGCAAACTGGGTCCTGGGCTTGCAGCACCCCAGATGGCACCCTGGTTGAGAAACACTACCCAGATGAACAAAGCACTTCTCATTGGTTATGCTGACAATTGGGTGCTTGACACTGCAAACATTATTGGTCTGCCTCCAGCAGGATATTAATTAAGTTGTTTTGCCTGCAATATCATATTTGACCACAAGATGGAGCCAGTGGTAAGTTACTGTTTTTGCAGAAACTAGAAACTGTTCACCTTTAACAAAGGTTTCCACCATTCTTCAGTCTAAGGAAGAGAAACAGGTGCATCCTGGGAACTCAGACTCCATTTTAGAGACTGAAAGAAGGAAGCAGTTCTCAGAGCACATGTTGGACTAAAACTTGCATCTGCTAAACGCAGCATCGCTGGTGAGAATTACTTATCACCATCTACAGCCTACCTTAGTCATTGTATTTCTGTATACTTCATATACTGATTATATGTATCTGTATTTGTTTTTTATCATTAGTTTCACCCCACCTTGTTTTGTTAGTACAGCTTCAAGATTACACTCAGCCTGGCTTAATGCAGAATAGGAGGGTTAAAGTGATTGTAAAGTTTTTTTTTCTTTAACCCTTTCATGCCTAAGCCTATTTCTGACATTTGTTGCTTACAAGTTAAAATCTGTACTTTTTGCTAGAAAATTACTTAGAAACCCCCAAACATTATATATATATATATATATATATATATATATATATATATATATATATATATATATATAAATTAGCAGAGACCCTAGAGAATAATATGGTGATTGTTGCAATATTTTATGGCACACGGTATTTGCGCAGCGGTCTTTTAAATGCACTTTTTGGGGAAAAATGTATTTTCATGAATTAAAAAGAAACTAAACAGTAAAGTTAGCCCATTTTTTGTATAATGTGAAAGATGATGGTACACAGAGTAAATAGATACCTAACATGCCATGCTTTGAAATTGCGCACACTGGAAATGTATTCCAATGAAATTGGAATGGCGACAAACTACGATACCTAAAAATCTTCATAGGCGATGCTTTAAAAAAAAATTAACGGTTACCAGGTTAGAGTTACAGAGAAGGTCTAGTGCTAGAATTATTGCTCTCGCTCTAACGATCCCGGCAATATCACACATGTGTGATTTAAACACCGTTTACATATGCGGGCACGACTTAGGCATGCGTTTTCTTTGCTGCATGAGCTCGCAGGAACCGGGGCGATTTACATTTTTTTTTTTCTTATTTATCTATCTATATATATATATATATATATATATATATATATATATATATATATATATATATTTGGGCTGAAACAACTAATCGATTAATCGATTATGAAATTAATTGATTACTATTTTCATAATCGATTAATCGGCCAGTAACATAATGGGGTTAAAAAAAAACTAAAATGAGCCCTTTATTGTCCAAAAAGAGCAAATAATCGCTACTGTAAATATTTTCACAGTTCTACAGTAAAATAAATTAACCCCTACAGTAGTGATTATCTGCTTTTTTTTTTTTTTTTTTTTTTTTTTTTTTTTATAATTTTTTTTTTTTTTTTTTACTATAAAGGGCTAATTTTCGTTTTTTTAACCCCCATTATGTTACTAAACATCTCAGGCCTGGTTCACATCTATGCTTTTTTCAGCAGCTGCTGTTTGGAACGGGTCAGGGACTTTTTTTTTTTTTTTTTACGCAAAACTGTGCTTTTTTGGTTCAATATACTTCAATGGAGAAGCTGCAGAAAAGCATGTGATGCGTTTTTTGCAGCAATTTGTGTTTTTTAATCTGCCCAACAACTAATTGGACAAAAAAAAAGTATCTCTCTTCTGTCTGTTATTCTCAGAGTGGATTAAATATTTTGTTCCCTAATCATACTGTTGGCTATTTATATTTACCACTGCATATAGAGATATTTAATAATAAATTGCCTTTTTTTTTTTTTTAAACTTTACTTTTACTAAATTATACACCACACTTTTTTTTTTTTTTTTAAGGTTATTAACCGATTAATCGATTATTCTAAACCATAATCGGCCAACTAATCGATTATGAAAATAATTGTTAGTTGCAGCCCTAATATATATATGTGTATATATATATATATATATATATATATTTACATTGTCACTTTAAAAAAAAAAAAACTGATCACTTTTATTACTGTCACAAGGAACGTAAACATCCCTTGTGACAGTAATTATTTATTTTAAATCCTGACTTGGTTTGTGAGCGTTGTATCGCGAAACGAGCAGAATTCAAGCCTCTGGGGTGTGCAGTACCGCATTTGGCCAGAGGTGCGGGGGGCGCCGGCGACACTCCGAGCCGCTCGGAAACTCTCAGTTCCCGATTGTCTCCGAGCCTCTCCGATTGTTTCCGAATGTCTCCGGGGGCCCCCACACCACATGAGTTTTCATTATTTCCTATGGAGTAACTCGCTTTCATATACCAGTGCTTTGGATTACAAGCAGTGGTGTAACTAGAACCCTCAGGGCCCCGGTGCAAGAAACCATGAAGGGCCCCCCTGAACCCCTGCCGAGGCCCTTCCCTCCGAGTCCGGTGGTGGAACTCCAGGGCTCGGTCAGAGGTACGACTTTTGTGAGCCCTGTAGTTCCATCACTGGTATCAGCAGGTTTTTTTTTAATTATTTTTTGAAATTTTTAGGAGTCCCGTTGGGGGACTTTGGTGAGATATCTAAACAGACTAAATGATGTTACACCTTTGAGACAAAGAAGAAGAAGGGAAAGGGAAATTGGGTCCCTGTCCTCTGGGGAGAAGTGGGCCCTGTCCCCAGGAGAGATGGGGTCCTTGTCCTTAGGGGAGATGGGTTCCCTGTCCCCACATAAGTAGGAGTCCCTGTCCCTAAGGGAAGTGCTCATAGGGCTGCACTGCATCTGTGTGCTTAAAGTTTGTTTGCCCGGGGGAAGCATGCAGTGCAGTGTGAGCCGGACTCAGGGGGCGGGACTCTGGCTGGGGAGGACAGACACCGGACTGAGCAGCACTGCATGGAGCAGGAGAGGGGGACCTGGAGGAGCGGCAGAGGACACAGGTTGTGTGGAGAAAGCACAACTAAAGAGCAGCCAGTGCAGTAGTCGAGCATGGAGCTCTGCTAGTCACCCCCCACCTCCAGCCACCCGTGCGCCCTGTACCTAACCGCCTATGCTGCCACCGGCCATATGTAGAGGGGGCCACATGGGCCCCTTGCAGCACAGGGTCCGGTTGCGCTTGCGACTGCTGCACCCCCTATAGTTACGCCCCTGATTACAAGCATTCTTCTGGAACAAATTATGCTCGTAATCCAAGGTACCACTATATATGTAATGCCTCCTGGTTCTTTTCTGCATCCCTTGCACCCCTATAGTACAGATCTCTTGCTATATTACATAGGGACAGATTGGGGATAATGAAACCCTGCTGGCCTAGGCAGTGGCCCACAAATCCCATTATGATTAGTTCCATTCTGAACACAACAGTTAGCAGTGTGCAGAATGTGAAGTGGATCTGATTGATGGGGGGGATCACATGCTTAGCACACGCTCAGAATGTCCTTACTGTCTAATGGGGAAATGGATCTGTGTGCTCCGAATAATATCCTCGGACTGCCTTCCAGGGAATGACCATGACTGGCATCAGCACACAGATCAGCCTTTACTTTCTCAGTGGCAGCCGACTGATGTTTGGCAGCCAGGGCCGGGACAAGGGGTGGGCACGAGGGTTGGCTGTAGGGTTGCCACCTTCTCTTCAAGCCAAACCCTGAACACTTTAGGAGTACAGGGCAAATATTTTATTTTTTTCATAGTAAACATTATAGGATTATACAAGACCTGGGACACCTTTGGGTGCCCCAAAGAGAGTAGTAATGCGGCGCATATATTGCGCCGCTGTGAAAAGTGGGTGTAGCCAAATTGCTCTTGCTGACATCATCACCCCCGCCCTTCAGGGATGTGGAACCCGCCCTCAGACAGCCACCCACAGCTCCCAGACGGCAACAGATCTGTGTGTGGCTCGGTTACTTGGGGAACCACAGCCTAGTCTAAATAATAGGTCTGGGTTTCAGGCGGACTAAAACCTGGACACATGATTCAAAACCTGACTGTCCGGGTGAATCCTGGACATGTGGCAACCCTAGGCGACTTCCCTGGGCACTGTGGTATCACTTAAGGTGGGGTGGGGGAGGTTGGGTGCTGCGAGGAGATTGGGTGATGGTATTTGTGTTGGGAGGGCGAATTTGTAGTGGGCAAGGTGTAAGAATAGCTCTAGGAGGGGAAATTTGGGGGGGATTTATGTTGAGAGGGGGGATGGGGAAGAAGATTTATGCTAAGAGGGGGAGGGGACTTGGGGGGGTTGTGCTAGAAGTGGTATTATGGTAGGGGGATTTCAGCAGGTGAGGCAGATTTGCACTGGGGGGGGTGCAAATTAACGCTCAGGTTTTTTTTTTTTTGGTCGGGGGATTTTTGCTGCCACATAATGCTCATACTTCTTGAGGGGGGGGGGGGGGGTAGTTTGGCATGTTCGCCCTGGGCTCTAAATGACCTTGTCCCGGCATTGTTGTCAGCCATGTACTTTTCACTGAATTGGAAACTGCTTACATTGCAGGGGAGGCTCCTGTCATCTCTGATGCACTCCCTTTTAGAACATGGAACTGTCTTAAAGGGCCAGCTGGCTTATGGAACTGTAAAGGGTGAAGGAACATTGTTACACCCTGGGTACAAGTAGCATTGGTGCTTTGATCACACCACCTGCAAAATGACATTGGCATGTGCCCAAGGTCCATGGTGCCCACCTGTGCAATATAAAAGTGCTGCCTACCAGTGCCCACCAGCTTCACCTGTCAGTGCCCACAGTGCCATCTGTCAGTGCCCACAGTGCCCACAATGTGCCTTTACAGTGCTGGACATCAGTTTCACCTGCCAGTGCTCATCAGTGTCACCTACCAGTGCCCATCCGTGCCCTCTATCCGTGCCACCCATCCGTGCCACCCATCCGTGCCACCCATCCATGCCCATCAGTGCCATCTTTTCTGTGCCCATCAGTACCGACTTATCTGTCCCCACCAGTGCCACCTTATCTGTGCCCACCAGTGCCACCTTATCTGTGCCCACCAGTGCAGCCTATCAGTGCCCACCAGTGCAGCCTATCAGTGCCCACCAGTGCCGCCTCATCAGCACATATCAATAAAGCAGAAAAATTACCTGTTTGCAAAATTTTATAACAAACTATTAAACATGATTTTTTTTTATTTTTTAATTTTCCATCTTTTTTTGTTTGTTTAGCAAAAAAAAGAAACCCAGCTGTGATTAAATACCACCAAAAGAAAGCTCTATTTGTGGGAAAAAAAATTATAAAAATGTAATTTGGGTACAGTGTTGTATGACCGCGCAATTGTCATTCAAAGTGCGTCAGCGCCGAAAGCTGAAAATCGGTCAGGGCAGGAGGGGGGTTTAAGTGCCCAGTAAGCAGGTGGTTAAAGGATATTATAATTATATAAAAAATGATATAATTGTATAATAAAAAATCGTTAAGGGACTTTGATCCAAACGAGGGACAGTCACTCACTCGAAGTCAGGGACAGTTGGGAGCTATGCAGTAGGGGGGTATTTACTAAAACTGCATGGTACAAAATCTGGTGCAGCTCTGCAAAGAAACCAATCAGCTTCCAGGTTTTATTGTCAAAGCTTAATTGAACCAACTGAAGTTAGAAGCTGATTGGCTACCATGCGCAGCTGCACCAAATTTTGTACTCTCCAGTTTTAGTAAGTGAACCCCTGTGTGCTGCTCTGCGGTGACATGCGGCTCCTTCTGGTGCGCTGCGGTAAAATAAATTTTAGCACAGCTCATCGCACCCCCTGGTGTGAACGGGGCACATGGAAGGCAATTGTTTGCTATGTGCCCTAGTGGCGATCCAGGGTGGAAAAGCCCAGATCTCCTTACTATGTATGAACAATACCTTACTGTTCAGAATCGGTAAATACGTTGGTGTGCCCGCTCTGGGCACAGGTTCACTTTAATATAAAGAAAGATGTCAGCTCTGTAGACAAGGAGTATTTATGAAGTCATTGCATGGGCTTAGAGAGGGCTTTTTGTCGCAGTGCCGCTCCAATATCCTTTCCCTGCGGTGTTACAGAAGAAATGCAATTCATTTGGAGCTCCTCAAAGGATCTCTGACAGTTTCTGGAAACCTTGTAGCGGTTTCTTCTGTCACTATATAAATTGTACCAGCATCTGTTTTTCCTCGCCTTTTATCTGAAGGGACAATAAAGGAAGGAGGTCAGTTAAGGACACCAATCCCAGCTTCTCCCCTCCAGCTTATCCATGTGATCACATTCTACTTCTGGTATCCCCCACCATATTATTTCTTTATTTTTTTTTTTTTTTTTTTTTTTTAAATAACTGCAACAGAATGGTTACATTTTGTGCCATGGTTTAAGAAAAAAAAACGACTTTTTGTGTGTATATATATATATATATATATATATATATATATATATATATATATATATATATATATATAAATAAATAAAATATTTATTTCTATTTGTGGAGGGTTTGATCCCCTGTAGGTTTTTTTCTTTTTCTGCTGTCTGGGAAATATTTAAATTTCCTGTGTGGTCAGTTAGACAGGAACTGAAGGGAAATCTCCCCAGTGGGCGACACAGAAAAAAGCTGGCAGAGGTTCTACCATTTCCTGCTTTATAACTGCTCCCTCTAGTGGCTAATCTACAAATCTTTTTTTTTTTTTTTATGTCATAATGTAGAGCAGTGATATGCAATTAGCGGACCTCCAGCTGTTGCAGAACTACAAGTCCCATCATGCCTCTGCCTCTGGGTGTCATGCTTGTGGCTGTCAGGGTCTTGCTGTGCCTCATGGGACTTGTAGTTCTGCAACAGCTGGAGGTCCGCTAATTGCATATCCCTGATGTAGAGTATAGGATTTCCTATCATTTGTCAGTCTTGCCACAAAGGGTTAATCCAGCTCTGAGCAATCCTCTTTTATTGTTCAGTGAGATAAATCTTGACAAACAGAGAAAAACTTTGTCAAATATTCCCCCTTGCTGTGAGTGACAGGTGATTTACATATCTCGTGCACTAGCCTAAAGCTGACCATACACCTATAGATTATCTGCAGATTTTCTATGGTTAGATGGAAAAAGTGGAAGATCCCTCCATCCACACAGTTTAGTGAACATGGAGAAATCTGTTGCACTTTTTCCATCTAACCATAGAAAATCTATAGGTAATCTATAGGTGTATGACCAGCTTAAGAGACATGCATTATTTTTTTCCCATCATTTAATTCCCTCCCACTCCTTTCTTCTGCTTCTCTGCCAGGATTGGATGTTCCACATGTCAGCGTAATTGGGCATGCTGAAGTCATGTGAGGACTTTCCTGTCTTTTCACTGGATGTTGGTGATCATAGCAGAAGTTCAGTGTAAGAAATACACAGGAGAAAATGCATGTTGACAATGGGAGTGTAGAGGTGGGTGGGGAGTCTACTGACATCACGACTCCACCCATCGAGCTCCAGACAAAAGACCCGCCCACAGAATCTGCAGTTTTTTGGGTCTCATAACAGACAGAGGGAAGATATTTGACAGGTAAAGATACATGCAGAAGGCACGTATATGCTTCTAGATAACTCCTATGGCAGTACTTTAGAAAGGATGACATTGGGTTTACATCGACTTTAAGGACCGGTGTCATGTCATATACTGTCCCCCATCGGATAGTGTCTGCTGTGTACTGCGCATGCGCAGTACACAGCACAAGCAAATTCTGAAAATAGCCGAAGATGAACGGCGCTTGCCCCACCATCCAAGTGGACATAGAGTTAGAATCTAAAAGAGCCGAGCGCAGCGAGGCCGTGCCCGAAGCGTGGCGAGCGAAGCGAGCCCGCGAGGGGCCCTCTAACTATTTGCAGCCCTATGTCCACTTGGATGGTGGGGCTTGCATCTTCACTCACGGCGCAGGCGCCGTTCTTCCTCTGAGATTTTCTGAAGCTCCTTCTGCTCCGTACTGGGCAAGCGATGCGCCTGCGCAGTACGGGGCGGACAATATTTGATTGGCGGACATTTTCCGACAAAACACTGGAAGGATTCGCCCCCTTAATGACCGGGCCATTATTTGCGATACAGCACTGCGTCGCTTTAACTGACAATTGCGCGGTCGTGCGACGCTGTTCCCAAACAAAATGTATGTCTTTTTTTCCCCACAAATAGAGCTTTCTTTTGGTGGTATTCGATAACCTCTGCGTTTTTTATTTTTTGCGGTATAAACAAAAAAAAAGAGAGAATTAAAAAAAAAAATATATATATATATATATATATTATTTTTTTTACTTTTTGCTGTAATAAATATCCCAAAAAAAAAACACAAAACAAAAAAAAAACAAATCAGTTTAGGCCAATATGTATTCTACATATTTTTGGTAAAAAAAAAAAATCACAATAAGCGTATATTGATTGGTTTGCTCAAAATTTATAGTGTCTTCAGAATAGGGGATAGATTTATGGCATTTTTCTTATTTTTTTTGTATACTAGTAAAGGGGGTGATCAGCAATTTTTTTAGCTGGACTGCGACATGGCGGACAGATCGAACACTTTTAAAACCTGTTTGGGACCATTGACATTTATACAACGATCAGTGCTATAAAAATGCACCGATTACTGTGTAAATGTCACTGACAGGGGAGGGGTTAACACTAGGGGGCGATCAAGGGGTTAGATGTGTTTCTAAGGGATGTGTTTCTAACTGTGGTGGGAGGGGACTGACTGGAGGAGGAGGGAGATCGCTGTTCCTAATCACTAGGAACAGCAGATCTGTCTCTCATCCCCTGTCAGAACGGGGATCTGTCTGTTTACGTTGACGGATCCCCGTTCTCGCTCTCTGTGGGTCGCCGCACCCGCATAGGCTCCGGCATTGCGCCCTGCCCCCTACCCTATATATATATATATATATATATATATATATATATATATATATATATATATATATATATATATATATATATATATATATATATATATATATATATATATATATATATAATAATTATTATTATTTTTGTTGTTTTTTTTATTTATTTGTTTAAAGCAGAGGCCCTAGAGAATAAATTGGAGGGTGTTGAATTTTTTTTATGCCACACGGTATTTGTGCTGCGGTTTTCCAAAGCATTTTTTTGGTGGAAAAAAACACAATACATAACCCCATTTTAAATTTTTTTGTAAAATATAAAAGATGATGTTACACCGAGTCAATAGATACCAAACATGTCACTATTCATGCAGCTGCAGGAATTATCCTGGTATAACCACTTGAAGTCCAGCGATGTACTGGTACGTCGCTGGTTGGTAAGTGGTTAACCTCTTCCCGACCAGGCACCGCCATTGGCATGGCTACGCAAACCGCCATAGGTGTACGTCAGCCGTTTAATAGATATAGGGAGCGCGCCAGCCCGTGCCATGGAGCTGTGATGTCCGCCAGAGAGCCAGAACGGGGATCTGTGCATGTAAACAAACAGATCCCGTTCTGACAGGGGAGTAGAGAGAGATCTGCTGTTCCTACTGATCAGGAACAGCAATCTCTCTCCTCCTCTAGTCAGTCCCCTCCCCCCACAGTTAGAAACACCTCCCAGGGAACACTTAACCCCTCGATCGCCCCATAGTGTTAACCCCTTCCCTGCCAGTGACATTTATACAGTAATCAGTGGCTATTTTTCGCTCTGATCGCTGTATAAATGTCAATGGACCCAAAAAAGTGTCAAAAGTGTCTGATCTGTCTGCCGCAACATCTGTGACTCCACTAAAAATCGCAGATCGCCGCCATTACTAGTAAAAAAATAAAAAATAATAAAAATGCCATAAAACTATGCCCTATTTTGTAGACGCTATAACTTTTGCACAAACCAATCAATATACGGTTATTGCGTTTTTTTTTTTTTTTTACCAAAAATATGTAGAAGAATCCATATCGGCCTAAACTGATGAAGAAATTTGTTATTTTTTTTTTAGTTTTTTGGGGATATTTATTATAACAAAAAGTAAAAAATATTGTGTTTTTTTTTTTCAAAATCGTCACTTTTTTTTGTTTATAGCGCAAAGAATAAATACCGCAGAGGGGACCAAATACCACCAAAAGAAAGCTCTATTTGTGGGAAAAAAATGACATAAATGTTATGTTATTTTTGTACAGCATCACACGACCGCCGCGCAATTGTCAGTTAAAGTAACGCAGTGCCGCATCGCAAAAAAATGGCCTGGTCATTAAGGTGGGTAAATCCTTCCGGGGCTGAAGTGGTTAAATGAACATTTTAACACTTTACACGCAGATAAAATACATAAATGGCAGTTGCCTTATCTGCAAAAGAATTTGAATTTCTGTCCATCCAGTTTATCACAGTTCTGCCACTCAGTACAGTCCTATCAAAAATGTTTTATCTGTTGCTTTTAGTAACACGGGTCTAGTCCCCCCCCCCCCCAGCATGTGACCTTTTGGTTAATGGAGAGGCAGCAGCCTGATGAGTTCATTTCTCCGTCCCTCTGATCTCTCCTCCTATCAGCATGTTCCAGTACTGGGACAGGTTCGTCCGGTGCCCAGGGCAAGGATGTGGAACTGCGCCCCCTCCCCTGCTGCTAATGCATAATGTAGAAAACGGGTGTACTCTAGACATGTGCAATTCGTTTATTTTTTTTTCGTTTATTTTCGTTCATTCGTTATCATACGAATGAACGAACGATTCGCTAAAAATTTTAACGAATAACGAATCGTTCGAATCGAACGAATCCGAACAACAACGAAAATCCGAAAAAAACTAATTAGAAACAACGAATGTACGAAAGAAGAAAATCCGAAAAACGAAAACAGGAACAACGAACATCAAAATGAACGAAAAAATTTGTACATTCGTAACTTTTTTTTTTTTTTTGAATTGGTAATTTTCTGTGTCTCTAACAATGGCGCTGCTTAACGTGCTTCGAATGGATTGAACGAAAAAATTCGTACATTCGTAACTTTTTTTTTCGATTCGTAATTTTCCGTGTCTCTTAAAATGTAATATTAGCATACACATTACATAAAATTATGAATTATGCTCCGATTACGAATCTACGAATGTTACGAATGTACGAATAAATACGAATGCGTCCGGATTTCGAATAAACTAACAAAAAACGAATCAACGAAAAAATAACTCTTACGAATGTACGAATCGTTACGAATACGAACACCGACGACTTACGAATTTACGAATCGTTCCGAATCAACGGGAACGAAAAAAAATTATTTTTTTTTTGTGCACATGTCTAGTGTACTCCCATTCTTTGCCCCCTTGCTCTGGCTGCCCATGGTTGGCATGGAGCGTGCACTTGGGCCAATTGCTTGCTGTCCAGCAGCTAGAAGGTAGTTGCGCATGCACAGCATGTTTTTTATTTTGTGCCAGCTGTGGGTGCATGGAGTGGAAAATGGACACGTTGGAGCTCGGTGTGATAGCAGTAACCGTCAGAGCAGAAATGAAGCTGGTTGCCAGCCACTGATCTGCAGCATGCAGTGAGGAGGCAACCCCACTTTTAATGTGCCTGGGGCGCCCTTTCCTCCTGCCCACCCCTTGTCCCAGCTCTGGCATGCAGGGCCGGGACAAGGGTCCCCAGAGAGCCTCCCCCTTGCATCAGGGTCCCCAGAGAGCCTCCCCCTTGCATCAGGGTCCCCAGAGAGCCTCCCCCTTGCATCAGGGTCCCCAGAGAGCCTCCCCTTGCATCAGGGTCCCCAGAGAGCCTCCCTCCCCTTGGGGACCCCTGAAGAGACTCTGGGCTATGGGCCCCAGATTCAGGGCTATAGCCCCAAAAGCCACCCCCTAGCAACGCCACTACCAAGGCCTAAGGCTCAGTTCACACTGCCGCAACTTGTTGGGATCTGACTTGTGAGACCCCAAGCCACATAATGTGTGAAACTCCATGTTAGTTAATGAGAACTGTCTTAATCCGCACTGCTGAAGTCGCTCCGACTTTAGAAAAGGTCCCTGTACTACTTTAAAGCGACTTCTATCCGACTTGTGCCCATAGACTTTAATGGAAGTCGCTTCCAAGTCGGATCCTCATCTATATTGATGTGATTTGGATCCGACATTACAGGAAGATCACCCAAGCATTCCCTGAAAGTCACTTCAAAGTAGTACTGAAGTCACCAGCGATTAGCCAGGAAGTCGCCTGGCAAAGTTGCACCGTAAGTCACGTGGCTTTCAGGTCGCAGTGGTGTGAACCGAGCCTATAGGTGAACTATGTCTTTAATGTGTATTGCCAGCTTTAGACCAGGAAATGTTGGACTGTTAGTCCCGGTTTTCCTCAGTCTGGTGCCTGAAGCTGGTCTGTTTTGCTTCTCATGGAAAGCTAGGTGTGGTTTGGGATCTGCGTTGCGTCACTGGAGATCAAATGCCAAATACTCAGGGTTGAGAGGTTGTGTTGTTCAGCGCAGCCGGTTCTGGTTTATAAAGTTCTTCATCAGATCATCGGAGACCTGTAATTTTGTATGCGGTGTACCGGGGGAGGGTGACCTCCCTGGAGGTATCTGAAGTCAACAAGCAGCACAATGTGGCAAACAACCTATTTTAGGAGGAATAGTCGTGCATGGAGCTATCCAATTTCTTGTTTACATGGGGACTGAACTTTTGTCAAAATTTCCAGTCCACCCAAAACTGATATTTCGGTCAAGCCTGGAGGCCTCCCTCCCCCAGTGCCTGTAATGGGCTCTCAGGGAATCCGGCAGGGAGACCTCCATTGAGTACAGGGGCCGGAAATGTGTATACGGCAGTTGGGCAGCAAGAATACAGAGTACTGTATTAGGAGAGGTATGGACTCCAGAGAGAGAGATATCATTTTGCCCCTGTTCAAATCATTAGTAAGACCTCATCTGGAATATGCAGTTCAGTTTTGGGCACCAGTTCTCAAAAAGGATATCGGGGAACTGGAGAAAGTGAAGAGAAGGGCAACCAAACTGATAAGAGGCATGGAGGAGCTCAGCTATGAGGAAATATTAGAGGAACTGAATTTATTCACCCTTGATAAGAGGAGATTAAGGGGGGATATGATCAATATGTATAAATATATAAGGGGTCCATATAGTGAACTTGGTGTTGAGTTATTCACTTTACGGTCAACAAAGAGGACAAGGGGGCACGCTTTACGTCTAGAGGAGAAGAGATTTCATCTCCAAATAAGGAAAGGTTTCTTCACAGTAAGAGCTGTGAAAATGTGGAATAGACTCCCTGCAGAGGTGGTTCTAGCCAGCTCAGTAGATTGCTTTAAGAAAGGCCTGGATACTTTCCTAAATGTACATAATATAACTGGGTACTGACATTTATAGGTAAAGTTGATCCAGGGAAAATCCTATTGCCTCTCGGGGGATCAGGAAGGAATTTTTTTTCCCCTGCTTTAGCAAATTGGAGAATGCTCTGCTGGGGTTTTTTTTGCCTTCCTCTGGATCAACTGTGGGTATAGAATGGGGTATATGGGATTGTATTATATATATATATATATATATATATATATATATATATATAGTATATATATAATATATATGTGTGTGTGTGTGTGTGTGTGTGTGTGTGTGTGTATATATATATATATATATAATTTTTTTTTTTTATTTGTGGTTGAACTGGATGGACTTGAAGATTAAATTTTACCCGTGCCAAAGTGGCGGGAGTAGATCATTCCCGAGTTTCTCTTTTATAAGGGACCGGTCAACCCAAAAGTTAGAATTCACTGATTTATGAAGAGGAGACTCCAAAAATGTGAAATGATCTATATTGAACAGGCCTCCTAAATGCTCATTATGTGTAGGGGGTACAGAAACAGGCATTATTACTTACCTTACACCCCCGCTCCAGCCGGCACCAGTATATTCCTTATCTCCCCTAAGCTCTGCACTGTGGGCAGTCCAATCAGCGTCGTCATGAACAATGCAGGGCCACTAACTCTGTATTGTACAGTTAGGTGGTAGGAGGACAACAGTGACAAAGAGGAGGTGGGGGTGCCCTGGCTACCCTTGACATAATGAGCATTTGACCCTTGCAGTGCAGAGATGGGTCCCAAATGCAAGGGTAGTTTTTTTTTCTAATTCCTATAGTTAGACTGTAAAAACCCCAAGGACAGGGCAGTCTTTTTTTTCTCTTTTGGACTCTATTGGTGAGATCTGAGATGAGTTCCTGGGTCTCCACATCTACTGTGCTCATAATAAGTTGTTCACACCATCCCTGTGATGAGTTCCCATGTCCTTGCACCTGCTCTGCCCATTAGGAATGGTGAGAACCCCTCATATGCTGAGTTCCCATGTCCTCGCACCTGCTAAGTTCTCATGTCCTTGCACCTGCTGTGGCCATTATGAGGGGTTCTCACCACCCCAGTGCTGAGGTCTCGGGTTTGTACAACTGCTGTGCCCATTATGAAGGGTTCATACAATCCTTGTGCTAAGTTCCCGTGTCCTCACACCTGCTGAGCCCATTATGAGGGGTTCTCACCACCCCAGTGCTGAGGTCTTGGGTCTGTACAACTGCTGTGCCCATTATGAAGAGTTCCCACCATCCCTGTGCTAAGTTCTTATGTCTTCACACCTGCTGTGCCCAATATGAGGGGTTCTCTCCCCCCACAGTGCTGAGGTCCTGGGTCTTCACACCTGCTGTGCCCATTATGAGGGGTTCTCGCCACCCCAGTGCTGAGGTCTTGGGTCTGTACACCTGCTGTGCCCATTATGAGGGTTTTTCACCACCCCAGTGCTGAGGTCCTGGGTTTGTATATCCTGCTGTGCCCATTATGAGGGGTTCCCACCACCCAAGTGCTGAGTACATGAGAACCTTCACAAACATATATCTGTATAGGTTGTTACATTAGTTAAAAGATACAGAGGAATCAGGATCTACAAGAGATAAATCTGAGAGCCATGTTTCCTCACCACTTCAATGATGTCCTTAGCTGGAAGGTGACCCCAGTCTGGCCTGGTAGTATGGGACTGGTCTGGGCAAGATTAGATGTTTATGCATATTTTGTGATCTTTGCAGACAACCGGTGGTTAACCACTGGAAATAATTGACTGGCTAGGCCAGTTTTTTTTAGGCTTATCATATATGTATTCTGAGATGAGAAACCCTACTGCTAAACCCAATATAGGGTGAAACACATCAACTAAGGAGCTCAGGTGGGTGGTATGACTTTGAAATAACCGGTTGAATAGAGAATATGGACACGTGGTGTATGTAACTTTTTGGGTATATTGGCTGGTGAGGACGGACCTTATGGAGCCAACAGCCGTAGGTGGAGAGACAATACTGTAGAGCAGTGGTCTCCAAAGTGGATGAGGCCCTTTGCTTGCCTTTATCTGCCCCTTAGGGCACTATTCTACCAACTGACACCAATGATGGAGCATCATTCCCTCTACTGACACCATCAATGGGGCACTGTTTCTCTCATTAGAACAAATAATGGGGCACTGATGCTGGGGCATTTTCTAAACCCACTAGCCACAATCCAGCCCCTCTAAAGCCTGAAGGACAGTAAATTGGCCCTTTGCTTAAACAGTTTGGAGATCCCTGCTGTAGAGTAACCTTTCCCAATCGTATTACCCACAGAGGAACCCTTGAAATATTGTTCATGTATTGGGGTATCCCAGCTAAAATTAATTGATTGGGGGGTCAGTGGGAAAATACCCCTTTATTTTGTTGGCCAGTAGAAAGAAAACCACCTTTACAACAGCTAAAAATATCAATGGTGTCCTGCAGCTGGCTATGCCAAGTGGCATGGGCCTCGCAACTATTCAGACATCATCAATGGGAGGTCAATGAGCCATATCTCAATGAACCCCTAGAACTCTCTGGAGGAACCCTGGTTGAGAATGTCTTCTGTAGAGACCTGGAGTTGAGCCTTATGGGATTATGTGGGGTGTGCTGAGATAAGGGGGTGTTGGGGATTGCCTTCTGTAGAGGGCAGGGGTACATGGGTACGCCTGGGCAATCTGAGCGTACATGTTCATGAGAAGGTCTTTTGTCATTGGGACCTGTATCTTATTGGAGTGCCGTACAGCCCCCCCCCCTCTCCCATAACAGGACTGTCAGTTCTTGTGTCAATTAAATAGTTAACGAGCTGAGATGGGGAAAGAAACCAAGTAAGCGGATTGATGCGCTTTGAACGAACAGCTTGTTTTGCTGGCTGGGGATTAAATGACCTGGTTTTCTAACTGTTTAACCTTTTCTCTAGCTGCCTAACTAGTGAATGACGGGCTGTAGGCTGCAGTGACGAAGGGCACGCAAAAGTCATGTCAGTTGTTGAGATGGGGGGGACAGACTGGGGAGTTGGTATTTGCAGGTAGGAGAAATAATTGCCATAGATTGGACGCGGTAACGTTAAAGGCCAACTCCGGTAAATCTAAAGTTCCTCCTTTCTCTTGGGCTGCCCCTGCACTGCACGGATTGACTGCTCATTTAGGTCCATAGGAGACTGAAAACCCTTTTACTTACCTGATCCTCCGCTCCCCAGACACGTGGTGCTTCTCCACACTCCGGCGGTGGACTGTTCTTCGGCGTGCTCATGTATAATGATGGGCTATGGACTTGGCTTGGGTTTTGATGACATCAGATCTGTAGACCACTAGAGAATGGGGGACTGGTCTAGCGGCATCGAGGGTCAGGTAAGTCGGTCTTCTTTTTCATGTCCCCTAGACCTAAAGGAGCAGTTAACCCTTGTAGTGCAATCATAGTTCCCGAACCTGTGATGCGGGTATGTAGGTGAAGGCTTCAGGTTAACATTATGGGCTTGTGTAGACGGGTGCTTTTGTCAAATGCTGCCTCATACCGCGTACACACGGTCGGAATTCTCGTCGGAAAAAGCTCTGATGGTTTTCCCGTCGGAATTCTGACGGAATTTCGCTCAAACTGTCTTGCCTACACACGGTCACACCAAATTCCGACGCTCAATAACACCACGACATACAACACGTTCAACAGCACTATAAAAGGGAAGTTGAATGCTTCTGAGTATGCGACGATTTGTTTCCGAGCATGCGTCGGAATTTTGCATGTCGGAATTGCATACATACGATCGGAAAATCCGATAGAAAGGTTTTCCGTCGGAAAAATTGAGAACAGGTTTTCAATTCAAAGTCCGTCGGAAATTCCGACAGAAAAAGACCGTTGGGCATACACACGGTCGGAAAATCCGATGAAAAGCTCCCATCGGACTGTTTCCATCGGAAATTCCGACCGCGTGTTCACACTTGTGCAACTTAAAAATGCTGTAATTCACATGGGGTGGGATCTTGGGACCCCCTTGTTTAAGGGGGCTTTCAGATTCTGATAAGCCCCGCACCTGCAGACCCCCACAACCACTGGCCAGGGTTGTGGGGAAGAGGCCAATGTCCTCATCAGCCTGGTATGGTTTAGGAGGGGGGGAGCCACTCCCTTTTCTGACCAGCTGGGCTGCATGGGCTGGGCTGCATGCCACGCCATTTCGTTTACATTTTCGCATAGGGTTCCCTTTAAAATCCATACCAGACCCTAGGGCCTGGTATGCATGGGGGGGGGGGGGGGGGGGGGGGGGGGGACCCCACGCCATTTTGGTTATTCTTTTCTTTATTTCTTATTCTTTTTTGCTTTTAGCTTCAATATTGGATGTGGCACTAAAAAAAGCATTAAGTTGCAATTCTACAAAAAATTTCTTCAGCTGGCAGTGGGGAAACCCGCTGACAGCTGATGAGTCATCGGTTGTTAAGGACACAGCGGCCGGCTTCTATTCCTCCCACGGAATTCGAATTAGTCAATCAATTTTCTACCAATTAGAATCGTTCTGAAAATTTGGAATTCGTTAGAAAATAAAGAAAACAAACAACAATTTATTTTTCATTGCTGGCATTCTTTTCACAAGTCGCATTTTAAGCAACTTTTGAGGGTTTACATTGAAGTCTATGGCCCTCAAGTCGCATTAAAGTTAGACCCCTCAAGTCGCATTAAAGTTAGACCAACGTAGTCGCACAGATCTGAATGGTACTCATTGGGAAACATGGAGTGCTGATGGAAACATCGGCTAAGGGGGGCCAACATATTAAAAGTCAGCAGCTATAGTATTTGTAGCTGCTGACTTCTAATTTTTTTGTGGGGGGGCTGGACCTCCTCTTTAACCTGACTCCTCACCAGTGTTCATTTTGGCATCACATTTTGATTTTGTTAGTCGTAGTCTTTTGACTAAAATGCCATTTTAGTTTTAGTCCCCTTTTAGTCATTTTGAATTGTTTTAGTTTTAATTGTATTTAGTTGACTAAAATCTCCAGTACATTTTAGCCTACTAAAATCATTTTAGTCAACTAAAATCTAATGGGTTTAGTTAGTTTTAGCATCTGCAGACCAGATGCCCTTGACAGCAGGACATTGAAGAGCCTTTTTATCAGCTTTATATTAAGAGAGCAAACAGGATCTGTCATCAGCAGAGTAGGGAAACCAGTGACTGTGGCTGCGCCCTAGGTGGTGGTGCACCCTAGATGGCTGCCTAGTTTGCCTAGTATTGGCATCTGCCCTGTGTCTGGCCAGTCCTGAGTTTTACACAGCACAGCCAGGTTTGTGACCTGACTTTTCTCTATTGTACTTAAAGCGGAGGTCCGCCAAATTCTTTTTTTTTTTTTAAAAAGTCAGCAACTACAAATACTGCAGCTGCTGACTTTTAAAATAATGACACTTACCTATCCAGGGCGCCCGCCATGTCGGCACCTGAGGCCGAACCGTCCCTCGGTCTTTGCATGCTGCCGCCGCCATCTTCGGTAAGGGAATCAGGAAGTTCACTTCTGCGCATGCGCGAGTCGTGCTGCGCAATCCAAATGGTCCCTGCTGTCTCTGGGACCCGTGTGTCTCCCTGCAGACAGCGCGGGGGCGGGAGAGGCGTATGCCTGGAAGTGGGTGCAAATACCTGTATATGCACCCCCCTCCCCCTGAAAGGTGCCAAATGTGACACCGGAGGGGGGGAGGGTTCCGAAAAGCAGAAGTTCTATTTTTGTGCGGAACTCCGCTTTAAGAAATATGACTTGGTCACCCTCCCTACACCCAGCCTGTGATTGGACAGTGAAGGAGCAACAGCAGATGGCTAAGGTCTTCTCACCTATCCACCCCCAGCCTGTGATTGGACAGTGAAGGAGCAACAGCAGATGGCTGAGGTCATCTCACCTTCCCAGCCTGTGATTGGACAGTGAAGGTGCAATAGCAGATGGCTGAGGTCATCTCACCTTCCCAGCCTGTGATTGGACAGTGAAGGAGCAACAGCAGACAGACAAGGTGCCTTGTCCTCCAGTTCATTGCTCGCTGCATTGCCTGGTTAGATGACCACTTTATCCCTCCCTGACCAAGTTCTAATATACCAGAGATAACCGAAATCTGTTATCAAGGGAGATTTGGTGTTTATGTGAGCAACATTTAAAAATAAATTATTTTTTAATGAATAAATAACTGAATTTAATGGTGTTTTTTTTTAACTCTGCTGGGAGATAGGGGAGATTGTATGGTAAATTGCCTCTGTGAACACAGTCCCTCTCCTTATTAATCTTCCTGTTTATACTGAAGACAGTGACAGATCTCCTCCTTGTGGCCCAGAGAAGGCAGGACTCTTTGATGATGGAGTTTGCTTTGGGCTCCTGCCAACCACCCCATAGGAAGAGACAATGCTTGTTGTGGAATATTACTGCAACGTGCTTGAATTAAAGGAGCCGTGACACATTGGTAGATATTGACGGGGCTACTTGGGTGATCTCCCTCTATAACCCAGCTTGGTGACCCGAGGTCATTTCTACTGTCCTATGAGTGATTGTGAGCTTAGTGGCAAATGGACGCCAGCGGTGAAAAGAGTTACAATGACTGTGAAGTGTTACCAATGTAAGGGGCATCTGAACCCTTCTTGTCATAGGCGTGCGCACCCTAATTACCCCATGAGGTGTAGATCCCCCCTGCTGATATTGCACCAATGTAAAAATGTAAAAAATAAATTAAAAATGACTGACACCTCTGCTCTACTGATGCCAACCTCTGCTCTACTGACGCCAACCTCTGCTCTACTGATGCCAACCTCTTCTCTACTGACGCCAACCTCTGCTCTACTGACACTCTGCTCTACTGACGCCAACCTCTGCTCTACTGACGCCAACCTCTGCTCTACTGACGCCAACCTCTGCTCTACTGACGCCCTGCTCTACTGACGCCCTGCTCTACTGACACCCTGCTCTACTGACACCCTGCTCTACTGACACCCTGCTCTACTGACACCCTGCTCTACTGACACCCTGCTCTACTGACACCCTGCTCTACTGACACCCTGCTCTACTGACACCCTGCTCTACTGACACCCTGCTCTACTGACACCCTGCTCTACTGACACCCTGCTCTACTGACACGCCGACTTCTGCTCTACAGACGCCGACCTCTGCTCTACAGACGCCGACCTCTGCTCTACTGACGCCGACCTCTGCTCTACTGACGCCAACCTCTGCTCTACTGACGCCAACCTCTGCTCTACTGACGCCAACCTCTGCTCTACTGACGCCAACCTCTGCTCTACTGACGCCAACCTCTGCTCTACTGACGCCAACCTCTGCTCTACTGACGCCAACCTCTGCTCTACTGACGCCAACCTCTACTGACACCCTGCTCTACTGACACCCTGCTCTACTGACACCCTGCTCTACTGACACCCTGCTCTACTGACACCCTGCTCTACTGACACCCTGCTCTACTGACACCCTGCTCTACTGACACCAACCTCTGCTCTACTGACACCCTGCTCTACTGAGACGCCCACCTCTGCTCTACTGAGACGCCCACCTCTGCTCTACTGAGACGCCCACCTCTGCTCTACTGAGACGCCCACCTCTGCTCTACTGAGACGCCCACCTCTGCTCTACTGAGACGCCCACCTTTGCTCTACTGAGACGCCCACCTTTGCTCTACTGAGACGCCCACCTTTGCTCTACTGAGACGCCCACCTCTGCTCTACTGAGACGCCCACCCCTGCTCTACTGAGACCGCCCACCCCTGCTCTACTGAGACCGCCCACCTCTGCTCTACTGAGACCGCCCACCTCTTCTCTACTGAGACGCCCACCTCTTCTCTACTGAGACGCCCACCTCTTCTCTACTGAGACACCCACCTCTTCTCTACTGAGACGCCCACCTCTTCTCTACTGAGACGCCCACCTCTTCTCTACTGAGACGCCCACCTCTTCTCTACTGAGACGCCCACCTCTTCTCTACTGAGACGCCCACCTCTGCTCTACTGAGACGCCCACCTCTGCTCTACTGAGACGCCCACCTCTGCTCTACTGAGACGCCCACCTCTTCTCTACTGAGACGCCAACCTCTGCTCTACTGACACCAGCTTCTGCTCTACTGAGCATGTTGTAATACATTTGGGGGGCACACCCTAATGCAATAAGCAGCGCACACCTATGTTTCTTGTAACCTTAACACTAACCCAACCTGTAACTGAAACCCTAGTGTTAACCCTCTCTTTAACCCTAACACCATCTCCCTCTTTAATCCTAACATCAGCTTTTCCTGTAACCCTAACATTAACCCGGTGTGACAGGGGTGTGAAAACTCAACTTCATTGTGAGCCACATCAGCATTATGGTTGCCCTCAAAGGGCTGGTTGCATCTGTAAGACTAGATGTCCAGAGCACCCCCCCCCCCCTTACATCAGACGTCAAGGGTCCCCCAACCACCAGAAGTCAAGAGTCCTCCACCCCCCTTTAATTCACAGTCCACACCTTTACCTTGAGCTGCTGCTGGGAAGAAGCTGGGGGCAGAGCTGGGAAGAAGAAAGTGCAGGGTCTGGAGGAGGACCAGAGGAGGGCTGCTGAACTCTGCTGAATATTGAGACCAGGGGAGGCGGAGACAGGGGGATGCTGTGGTTGCACATAGAGGGGCAGGATCCTTAGGAGGAGTCCTGTCCTCCTCTCTACTGTTAAGACAAGGTGGCGGTGGAGATGAGCCATGGCTGCAGCAGAGGTGCAAATGCCACATGAAATGGCCTGGCAGTCTGCATGCACCTTGTTTTGGCATGCTGTATAATATAAACACTACTCCTGATTTGCACATTTCTCCCTCTGTGCTGAACTCTAGCCTCCCGTGACTAAATAAATTGTAAAAAAATACAAAGATATAAAACATTTTAGATCATCAACATGCCAATTTATTTGCATAGAGCTGATCTCTTATAGCTACAATAGGAAGTAATTTAATACGTAATTTAGAAGATAGTAGCAAATTATCTCCGGATTACAAGTTTTCCATCCGATCATTCTTCAGTATGTTATCTCCTCGGAAGGTGGTAAGAAGCACCCCCTGGTGGTTGGAGGAAATGTCTCCACAGTTTAAAGTGTTACTAAACCCACAGCAGTAAGATCAGTCAGTATAACAATCATGCTTTACTGCATATACAAACAGTGGAAGGGGTTAATCCTCTGCAATGTGTAAAAAGGCTGTTTGATCCTATCGTCTTCTGCTGTCCCCAATCCATCTCCTGATAGTAAGAGCCTCTGGGGTACTCTGCACATGCTCAGTTTGGTGTGCATTGCTAGAGAATTTATTTAATTTTTTTTTTCTTGGGAGGGTGCATGTGATCAGCACAGGGCCAATCAGCACTGTCCAGACAGAGGGTCAGGGGTACTGCAGCCTCATAGGACATTTAGAAGAGAATGAAAACTCCTCCTACAAGCTTTAACCGCTTCCCGACCGCCTCCTTCACATATACGTCGGCAGAATGGCACGGCTAGGCAAAAGCACGTACGGGTACGTCCCCTTTAATTGCCTAGCTGTGGGGTCGCGCGTGCGCCGCCGGTGGCGCGCTCGCAACCTGGTCGGGAGCTCCGTGACCACGATCGGGTCACAGAGCTGAAGAACGGGGAGAGGTCTGTGTAAACAAACCTGTCCCCGCGCTTCCTACACTGCCTGTCACTAATCGGCTGTTCCCTGTCTTTGGGAAAGCCGATCAGTGACGTCAGACGTACAGCCACGCCCCCTAATGTAAAAAAAAAAACACACACCTCACAGACCATAATCCCTCCCCGCCCCCTAGTGGTTAACTCTTTCACTGCCAGTGTCATTTATGCAGGAATCAATGCATTTAAATAGCATTGATTGCTGTATAAATGACAATGGTCCCAAAAATGTGTCAAAAATGTCCGATGTGTCCGCCATAATGTCGCAGTCACAATAAAAATCGCTGATCGCCGCCATTACTAGTAAGAAAAAAAATATTAATAAAAATGCTATAAAAACTATCCCCTATTTTGTAAACGCTATAACCAATCAATAATCGTTAATTGCGATTTTTTTTTTTTTTTTTTTTTTTTTTTACCAAAAATATGTAAAAGAATACGTATCGGCCTAAACTGAAGAAAAAAAATGTTTTTTTTTATATATTTTTTGGGGATATTTATTATAGCAAAAAGTAAAAAATATAGAATTTTTTTCAAAATTGTCGCTCTATTTTTGTTTATAGCGCAAAAAATAAAAACCGCAGGGGTGATCAAATACCACCAAAAGAAAGCTTTATTTGTGGGAAAAAAAGGACGCCCAATTTTGTTTGGGAGCCACGTCGCACGGCCGCGCAATTGTCAGTTAAAGCGACGCAGTGCCGAATCGCAAAAACGGGCCTGGTCCTTTGGCTGCAAATTGGTCCGGGGCTGAAGTGGTTAACCAAGCACTGATAGAAGTCGCAAGACTGCTGATGAGAAAAGGTATTTGGCAGTTTATATTTGCTAAAACGATTGCATTTCCATGTTCTGTGTACTGTGGGGGACCAGATTTAGTGACTGCAGGCTCCTGGGTTTAGTAACACTTTAATGGGGGTCATATCTCTTCTATTTATTACAGAAGAAAAACGCCAAATCTGAGTCATGATCTGGCTAGAACGGTGGCATATAAAGTCGCGCTTCCTGTATGTAAGCTGCTAAACACGCTTCTATTTCAGAGATAAGATTTTCAAGTGAATAAACACTTGAGAGACGCCTCCGGTGATAGTATTCATGGTTATCTCTGCCATTGGCCTTGGCAAGGAGTTTGCTTGTTATTAGTCCTCTAGAGATAAGAATAATGGATCTCTCATATCAACAGATATTTAAAGGGATAGTGGAGAGAAGAGATTTTCTTTGTGGTTCCCCGGCAGCTGTGCCCATTAGAGAAGGCGATCTGTAAAAGAGACGAAACTGGCCATGAGCGATTTGTCTAATTATGTGCAAAATTGGTAACAACTGTGCAATTGCTGTCATAAATTGTGTTTATGTAGGAGAACTGTTTAAACAAGATTGTAAATTTCCCTTAGTTGCAAAAAGAAAAAAAAAAAAAACCCTTGCAATTTTTTGTACCCGTCTCCTCTGTGAATTACAAATTGCCGTAATAAAGGAAAACTCCAAACAGAAAAGGGAAAGCAAACCTATAAAAACAGACCAATCTGAGCTAGAATTGTTTTTATGTTACCAACTTATTGGTTATTGATGCTTATTCTGCCCAGTTCACATGTATGTGGTTGCAGTTGATGCGGTTTTCAGATGCGTTTTTAAACCAGCGTTTTTATGCTTTTTTTTTTTTTTAGCTGGTTGTTAACCGCTTGCCGCCCACCCACCGTTAAAGAGGAAGTAAACCCTAATGGGTTTACTTCCTCTTTGTTTCCCTGCAAAGGTAAAGCATAATGGACTACTATGCATCACATCGTAGTCCATTATGTGTCACTTACCTGACACAGGAGCCAGCGATGTCACCGCTGTCCCCTTGTGTACGGAGCCTCCATCTTCTTGGTGGGTCTCGTGGCTCTGGCGCCGTCATTCGATGGCGCCACAATGACGTCACTCCCGCGCATGCGCACGGGAGCCGCCACTCACGGAATATGGACGTTGAGAGCGGCTTGCTCAGTGCGCCTGCGCGCCGCTGTCTACGGTGCATGCGCCGTAGACAGCGGTGCCTGTTTTTTGGCAAATATCTCCTAAACCGTGTAGGTTTAGGAGGCATTTCTTTGACCTACAGGTAAGCCTTAATCTAGGCTTACCTATAGGTCCAAGTGGTTTGTAAAGGTTTACAACCACTTTAAATGACGTCGTCCCAGAACGGCCAATCTCGTGCGCAGCTTTTTAACCATGTGATCAGCTGTGTCCAAACCCGGAAATGCCGGTAATCGGTTCTCATCGCCTCACACTGACAGAGTGTGTGGCAAGAAGAGCCAATCAGCGGCATCTCCTCGCAGTGGACATCGAGACATGTATTCAGTGCCCCGATTACAATGAAGCGCCACCAGTGCCAGCAATCAATGCCCAGAAGTGCCACAAATCAGTGCCCATTTGTGATGCTAGTCAGTGCTGCCCACCAGTGCCACCCATCAGTGCCGCCTATCAGTGCCCATAAGTGTGACATATTAGTGCCTCCCCATCAATGCCACCTAATCAGTGTCCATCAGTGCCGCCTCATCAGCGCACATCAGTGATGGAGAAAAATTACTTATTTACAAAATGTACTGACAGAAACTAAGAAAAACTTTTTTTTTTTATTTCAAATTTTTCGGTCTGTAGTAAAAAAAACAAAAAAAACAGCAGTGATTAAATACCACCAAAAGAAAGCTCTAGCTGTGTGAAGAAAATTATAAAAATGTCACCTTACATTACGTTACAGTTTAGCATGACCGTGCAATTGTCATTCAAAGTGTGACAGCGCTGAAAGCTGAAAATTGGCCTGGGCAGGAAGGGGGTGAAAGTGCCCTGTAGGCAAGTGGTTAAGGAGTGGGTTGGGAAGCCAGCCGCAGCGTCCTTAACAACCGATGAGTCCTCAGCTGTCAGCGGACTTCCCCGCTGACAGCTGAATGTAAAAACAAGAATTGCCAGGAATAAAAAATAAACAAAAACAGGAAAAAAACAGCATGGGGCCCCTCCCCAAACCATACCAGGCCCTTCAGGTCTGGTATGGATTTTGAGGGGTACCCAAAGCCAAAATAAAAAATACAAAATGGTGTGGGGGCCCCTCAAAATCTATACCAGACCCTTATCCGGACTTGCAGCCCGGCAGGTCAGGAAAGGGAGGGGACGAGCCAGCACCTGCTTTGGGGTAGGGCGGGCTCTGCCGCACCAAAAACGCAACTTGAAATGGCAGCAAAATTGTGGTAAAAAAGTTTTTCACAGTTGCAGGCAACTCAGAAACACACAGCACATCCATCTGAAACGCAGCAAATTTTGCTACAGAGCAGTGTCTCCGGTCTTCTTCTGTAGCGCGTCTCCGGTCTTCTTCTGCAGCGTGTCTCCGGTCTTCTTCGGCAGCGTGTCTCCGGTCTTCTTCGGCAGCGCGTCTCTGGTCTTCTTCTGCAGCGCATCTCCGGTCTTCTTCTGCAGCGCGTCTCCGGTCTTCTTCTGCAGCGTGTCTCCGGTCTTCTTCTGCAGCGCGTCTCCGGTCTTCTTCGGCAGCGCGTCTCTGGTCTTCTTCTGCAGCGCATCTCCGGTCTTCTTCTGCAGCGCGTCTCCGGTCTTCTTCTGCAGCGTGTCTCCGGTCTTCTTCTGCAGCGCGTCTCCGGTCGTCTTCTTCAGCGCGTCTCCGGTCGTCTTCTTCAGCGCGTCTCCGGTCTTCTTCTTCAGCGCGTCTCCGGTCTTCTTCTTCAGCGCGTCTCCGGTCTTCTTCTGCAGCGCGTCTCCGGTCTTCTTCTGCAGCGCGTCTCCGGTCTTCTTCTGCAGCGCGTCTCCGGTCTTCTTCTGCAGCGCGTCTCCGGTCTTCTTCTGCAGCGCGTCTCCGGTCTTCTTCTGCAGCGCGTCTCCGGTCTTCTTCTGCAGCGCGTCTCCGGTCTTCTTCTGCAGCGCGTCTCCGGTCTTCTTCTGCAGCGCGTCTCCGGTCTTCTTCTGCAGCGCGTCTCCGGTCTTCTTCTGCAGCGCGTCTCCGGTCTTCTTCTGCAGCGCGTCTCCGGTCTTCTTCGGCAGCGCGTCTCCGGTCTTCTTCTGCATCGCGTCTCCGGTCTTCTTCTGCATCGCGTCTCCGGTCTTCTTCTGCATCGCGTCTCCGGTCTTCTACAGTATGACTCCAGTCTTCAATCCAAACTAGCACCCTCTTAGATCAACATTTGTTCATCTCGTAAACTCAACAGTCTATTCTCTACCACTACATACACTGAACATTATGTGAGACCCTTCCCTTGTAAGTTGACAACTGCAGCCATAGAACATAATATGAAATACTCTCTTACATTCCTTCTCCCATACAGATGGCATGAGTGAATGGAAGCAGTCTTTTATAGCCTGATAACTGTACGTTTACAGATTCTATTCCGAAGCTAAGCTGCATATTCATTCTAATAATAGACTGTGATCCCCACCTCAAGGGCAGCTGAGTATCAACCTGCTACCCATGTATTTCTGGGGTCCCAGTTTCATACTCAACATAGTTTGTATATTCTTAATGTGTTTCCTATAGGTATGTCAGTTTCTTCCCCTAACTTTAAAACATAATTTTGTTCCCTGTCACTCCCCATGTTATGAAGACGAGGAGAGGGGGAGGTGTTCTGTAGTGCTAACACACTCCCATAGTTGCCAACAGTCCCTTTTGCCCGGAAATCAGACTGATGTCCCGGTCTGAGCCTGTCCCAGGCAAAACCCCGAAAATCCGCCTTTATCACGGACATCGATGAGCCCACAGATAGTGAGCGGAGCTCGGCTGGCGTGGTCAGGACCAGGTTGTTCTTTCTCACTAGGTAGCAGTGATGTAAGTAACTGAGTAAAAATAAACTGAGTTACTTAACGCAGTTACTTTAGAGGGTAACGAGTAATCTAACTGATTACTTTTCCCCTCATGGTAACTCAGTTCCCATTACTTTGGCGGAGTTACCCCAATTACATCTACCGCCACTAGATGGCAGTAGTGTAATTCCGGTGTCCTGCCGAAAAAGTTCCCCCGCCGGATAAGGACCCCATGTACTGCACAGGCGCAGCGCTTGCGCAGTACGAAGGACTACGGAGCTTCCGAAAATTGCCGAACCTAAACAGCTCTGAGTGAACTCTACACCGCGCAGGCGCAGTTAACATGTAATTGTATGAGGCAATGCCGCACGCTCCTGATGCTCGTGCTACTCTGCAAGGGGCGTCTATCGTGTAACTAAGGGGCGGGTCTAGTATTACTGTAACCAAGAGGCGCATTTATTATTATTGTTATATATCGAGCTCTGCCCATTAATTTAACATTCGTCCTCTTCTGTAGCAATCCGCCCCTTACACGATATAATAATAATAGACCCGCCCCTTGTTTACACGCTATAACAGATCTGCCCCTTGGTTAGAGTAATAATAGAGCAGCCCCTTGGTTACACGATATATAACAATAATAATAAATGTGCCCCTTGGTTACAGTAATACTAGACCCGCCCCTTAGTTACACGTATAGAATATTAAAAAAAAAGTCAGTTACTTTGCTGTGTAACTAATTACTTTTCCAATGTAGTAACTGAGTTACTAACACAATTACTTTTTGGGAGAAGTCATTTGTAACTTAACTAATTACTTTTTTAAAGTAAGATTACCAACACTGCTAGGTAGTACTGATGAAGCTGCTCTGATGAGGTTGCTGCGATGAGACTGCACTGATGGGCACTTATGAGAAGACCTTGATTATCGCTAGCAGCTATAGAAGCCACTAGCGACAATAGCAAGAGATCCTGAGAGGCTGGTTATACACAAGTTGATCGATCGATCAACTTGGTACATTCAGCCTGCCCATTAATGGTTCAAATCTTGGCTGGTACCTGCTGAACCGGCCAAGATTCGAACCTCGTATGGCCGGCCTTACACATGGGCACTTGAGCAAATGCAATGTAAATTGTGCCACATTCTCTGTCCTAGGAAAGCCCAGGTGCTGCGTACAGACATGAAGACGTCTGCGTGTAAGAGGTCTAAAGCTATGCAGCTACACTGCTGGACAGCATAGAGCGGCACAAACAGCTGACGCCACTAGTGAACGCTGTGCGGATTTTGGCTCTCTGTCCAGATTGTCCCAGGGTCAGCGGGCCCCATGCAGCCGGTGACTTTGAACAACACCTGTCAATGAGGTTAGCACAATGGCATGCGACATTATGGAGGGATATGCATGTAGACCTAGCATAGCTGTAGTGTATCACGATGTGGATTTAGGCATTGCTTCCTGTCAGCGGATTTCTTCTAAAGCCCCATACACACGGTCGGATTTTCCGATGGATTCTGTCCTATCGGACAATGTTGTCGGAAATTCCGACCGTGTGTAGGCACCATCGGACATTTTCCATCGGATTGTCCGACGGACAAAGTTGTATCTCCTGCTCTATAAATTTTCCGACAACAAAGTCCTATCACACCAATTCCAATCGTGTGTAGCGAATTCCGAGGGACAAAGTGCCACGCATGCTCAGATCACATTACAAGACCAAAGCTATTGGCTACTAGCCTCTACGTAGTCCCGTCGTAGGCAACAAACGTCACCACGTTCAGAATGATCGGATTTTCCGACAACTTTGTCCGACCGTGTGTATGCAACACCAGTGTCGGACTAAATCCGTCGGACCAAATCCGATGGATTTGGTGGTCGGATTTTCCGACCGTGTGTATGGGGCTTAAGAATTCGTCTTTTTAGTCCCCAGTGTACGGCACCCGCAGCTCACTACAGCCAAATATTGTATGAGTAACTGAGAAAGACGTCCATCTACTGCACTCTTTATACAAGAAAACTTCAATTAAAAAAAAAAAAAAAATTCTCTTTTTCAAAACTAATTTTGTACCTGTGATATCTTATCGTTTCCTGTCCTGTTAACCTTTGTTCTGGAATCCCTCTTCAAAGATGGCTGCTTTACCTTGAATTCAGAGACTACTTTTTCTCCAGCAACAATTATTAATGGCCCGTACACACGATCCAAAAATCGGATGAAAAATGCCGCTTTCGATGCATCGCATACGAGCTCATTATGAAATACTTACCTTACATCGACGCTGTTGCAGCGATACCCCGCACACCGATGTGACCGGCGACATGTCTCCCGGAGTTATTTCCCCCGGCGCTGTTATTGGCCGAAGCCGCAATGACGTCACTCCCGCCGGTCACGGCACAGGCCCTTTAGAAACAGCATGATTAAGCTGTTTCTAAAGTGCACACGTGCTGATGACGTCGGTGCAAGCGTATATGGCGAATATCTCCTAAACGGTGCAAGTTTAGGAGATATTCACGGTACCTACAGGTAAGCCTTATTATAGGCTTACCTGTAGGTGAAAGTGGTTGTACAGGGTTTACAACCACTTTAAAGTGTATGTTCAGCCCAAAAAAAAAATGTTCACGTTTTTAAGAGTGCTGATAAATTAGAACCCCTGTTGGGTTTTTACAGCTATCTGATGCTCAGAGATTTTCCCCACTTTTTTTCTACACTGTTGGGGAAAAAAACGACTTCAGAGATACATACAGCAATAAAGACTAGAAGCAGGAAAGAACACCGCTCCTAAACTCATCCACGCTCCTCCTACAGACGTATTGTTCCAGACATGCACAAAGCAAGGAAAAAAATGCAGTTTCCCTGGAAGGTACTGGTTACGTAGCCTTCCCAGGGGGCAGCTGTGAGGCCCTGGCTACATCACCAGTGCCGCAATCAACCAGGACGTGGGATACAACTGTAAGTAAAGAAAAATAAATAATTACCGTATTTATCGGCGTAGAACACACACTTTTTTCCCCGTAAAATCAGGGGACAATCGTGAGTGTGTGTTATACGCCGATCCCCCGCCGATTGTGAGCTTCTCGGCGGCTTTCGGCCACTCTCAGGAGCTCTGGCAGTACCGCGTGAGCCGGTGAATGCAGCCGAAAGCCGCTGAGAGCGAGCAAGAGCTGTCAAAAACGGCCTAAAGCCGCCGAGAACGGTCGAGAGCTATCGAGCGCTGCCGGGATACACAGGACATCCGGCTCTGTATCTCGGCTGCGCCATTTTTAAATGGCAAGTCTGTAAATTACACTGGGGCAAGGCTGCAATGACAGGGCTGCAGATGGACACTGACAGGGCTGCAGATGGACACTGACAAGGCTGCAGATGGACACTGACAAGGCTGCAGATGGACACTGACAAGGCTGCAGATGGACACTGATAAGGCTGCATTGATGGGCATTTAAATGTAAATAGTTTTCCTTAAAATTCCCTCCTAAACTTGGGGTGCGTGTTATACGCCGGCGCGTGTTATACGCCGATAAATACGGTAATTTTACACATGCTTCTAGATCAGAATGCAAATATTGAGACATTACCCCCCCTCCCCCCAAAGGAGCTGACACACTAATGTCACTGCACAGGTACAGAAGGGATCATCTTGAATGAAGAATGAGAATGGCATGCAAACCCAAGTCACTGACGCTGCAAGGAATGAGGGTGCGGTGGACTCACTTTAGCACCAGCGGCGCTGCATCCTGGATTGGTGCGATTGTACAGACTTGGTCAGACTTTTGCACACCGATTCCCATAGAGTACTAGAAGTCGGTTCTCTTGCACTCCTTATGTGACGTCCTTATGTAATGAGTATAATAAGAATGTGAGGGTCCATGCTAGAGGAGGATTTGGAAAGGCCGCAGTGAAAAGGTCATGCATGCTCATCTTAGTTGTTTTGAGCTAAATTAAGAACGGGAATGATGAGGACGGATGGGTTTGCACAATGTGTCCTTGTTAGAATGAGTATGGACCTGGATAGCCTGGTCATATTCTCAGCGCGTGTTCAAAGCCTTAAAGAGAACCTGTCAATACTGTCAACACACACCATCCCTGGAGTGCGCATAACAGTATCAGATTGGTCTGCTTACAAGTTAATGTGGGCGCCATTTACGGAAAGCCCACTCTCCATCCCGCAGTCGCCCCTTACTTGCTGATTTACGCTCATCAAGTGATTGGTTTCCAATTGCAGTTGTACTAATCTGTTTGCAGGTGATGTGGGAGATTAAGTGTGTGATTCCCAAGCAACTGTAAGAAGAAAGGAATACCGCGTACACACGATCGGACTTTCCGACAACAAATGTTGGATGTGAGCGTGTTGTCAGAAAGTCCGACCGTGTGTATGCTCCACAGAACATTTGCTGTGGGACTTTCCGCCAACAAATTTTTGAAAGCAGGTTCTCAAATTTTCCAACAACAAAACTTATCGTGTACACACAAGTCTGGCACACAAGTTCACGCATGCTCTGAATCAAGCAGAAGGAGCCGCACTGGCTATTGAACTTTTTCTCGGCTCGTCGTACTCCACGTTCTCGCGTTCGGAATTTTGGGCCAACATTTGTGTGACCGTGTGTATGCAAGACAAGTTTGAGCCAGCACCCTTTGGAGAAAAATCTACGGTTTTGTTGTCGGAAAGTCTGATCGTGTGTATGAGGCATTAGGGATCCCAACCCTAGTCTGCAAGAGGCTCTAACAACTGGATTATAGAGGGTTTGGGGGATTAGAGGCGAGCTTCCCAACACCTGGATTATAGAGGGTTTGGGGGATTAGAGGTGAGTTTCCCAACACCTGGATTATAGAGGGTTTGGGAGATTAGAAGTGAGCTTCCCAACACCTGGATTATAGAGGGTTTGGGGGATTAGAGGTGAGCTTCCCAACACCTGGATTATAGAGGGTTTGGGAGATTAGAAGTGAGCTTCCCGACACCTGGATTATAGAGGGTTTGGGGAATTATAGGTGAGCTTCCCAACACCTGGATTATAGAGGGTTTGGGGGATTAGAGGTGAGCTTCCCAACACCTGGATTATAGAGGGTTTGGGGGATTAGAGGTGAGCTTCCCAACACCTGGATTATAGAGGGTTTGGGAGATTAGAAGTGAGCTTCCCAACACCTGGATTATTGAGGGTTTGGGGGATTAGAGGTGAGATTCCCAACACCTGGATTATAGAGGGTTTGGGGGATTAGAGGTGAGCTTCCCAACACCTGGATTATAGAGGGTTTGGGGGATTAGAGGTGAGCTTCCCAACACCTGGATTATAGAGGGTATGGGGGATTAGAAGTGAGCTTCCCAACACCTGGATTATAGAGGGTTTGGGGGATTAGAGGTGAGCTTCCCAACACCTGGATTATAGAGGGTTTGGGGGATTAGAGGTGAGATTCCCAACACCTGGATTATAGAGGGTTTGGGGGATTAGAAGTGAGCTATCCAACACCTGGATTATAGAGGGTATGGGGGATTAGAAGTGAGCTTCCCAACACCTGGATTATAGAGGGTTTGGGGGATTAGAAGTGAGCTTCCCAACACCTGGATTATAGAGGGTCTGGAGGTTTACAGGTGAGATTCGCAACACCAGGATTATAGGGTGTCTGGGAGATTAGGGGTGGAATCTCTAACACCCATTTTATAGAGGGTTAGGAAGATTAGTGGTGGAATTCCCAACACATGGATTTTAGAGGTCTGATGAATTAGGCGTAGGATTCCTCAGGAACTTTGACAAGATTGGTGTTGCAGATTATGGAGGACAATCACGATATAGAGGGTGTGTGAGATTAGGGATGTGATTCCCAACACCCAGGCTATAGAGGTTGTAGTTTTTTAGGAGTAGGGTTCCCAACATCCGGATTATAGAGGGTCTGGTGGATAAGGAGTGGGATTCTGAACACGCTCATCATAAAGGGTCTAGGAGATTAGGGTGGGATTTCCAACACCTGAATTATAGAGGGTCTGGGGGATTAGGGGTGGGATTCTCAACGCCCTGATTATAGAGGGTATAGGAGATTAGTAATGAAATTCCCAGCACCTAGATTATACAGGGTGTGGAAGAATAATAGTGGGATTACCAACACCCATATTATCGAGGTCTGGAAGATGAGGTTTGGGATTCCCAACACCCGGATTATAAAGGGTCTGGGAGAATAGGCATGGGATTCCTAATGCCGCGTACACACGATCGGAAATTCCGCCAGCAAAAGTCTGATGAGATCTTTTGATGGGAAAATGCGACCGTGTCCATCGGATCTGATGAGATCTTTTGGTCGCAAAATGCGACCGTGTCCATCGGACTTTTGCTGGAGGAATTCTAGCCAGCAAAAGCTTGAGAGCAGGTTCTCAATTCTTCAGTCGGAAATAGTTTAGATAGTCTGTACCAATTCCGACGCGCAAAATTCCTACGCATGCTCGGAAACAATTCGACGCATGCTCGGAAACATTGAACTTCATTTTCTCGGCTCGTCATAGTGTTGTACGTCACCACGTTCTTGGCAGTCGAAAGTTCAGAGAACTTTTGTGTGACCGTGTGTGTGCAAGCCAAGCTTGAGCGGAATTCTGTCGGAAAAAACATCCAAGATTTTTCCGACGGAAAATCCGCTCGTGTGTGTATACAGCATCAGAAACTGTGATATTATAATCCTAAAATAAGTATTATAGTTGGTGTTGCAGAATATGGAGAACAGCCACAATGTAGAGGGTGTGTGAGTTTAGGGATGAGATTCCCAACACCCAGATTATAGAGATTTTGGTTGTTTAGGAGTGGGATTCCCAACATCCAGATTATAGAGGGTTGGGGGGATTAAGGGTAGGATTCCTAACACACTGACTATAGAGGCTCTAAAAGATATCAGGTGGAATTATCAACAATTTGTTTATAAAGGGTCTTGGGGATTAGGGTGGGTTTACCGACACCCAGATTATAGATATCTGGGGGATTAGGGGTGGGATTCCCAACACCTAGATTATAGAGGGTATGGGAGATTAGGTGCCCCCCCAGGAACTGTGATATCATTCTAAAGGAAATGCTATAGAAGATGTGGGAGATTATGGAGCACACCAACAACATAGAGGGTGTGTGAGATTAGAGGTGGGATTCCCAACTCCTAGAGTAAAGAGGCTGTGGTTGTTTTGGAGTGGGATTATAGAGGGTCTGGATGGATTAAGGGTAGGGTTCCCAACCCCCAGATTAGGGTCTGGTAGACAAGGTTTGGGATTCTCATCACTCTGATTATAGAGGTTGTGGTTGTTTTTGGAGTGGAATTCCCAACACCCGGATTATAGAGAGTCTGGGGGAATAACGGTAGGGTTCCCAACACCCAGATTAGAGAAGGTCTGGTGAATAAGGGGTAGAATTCTCAACACTGTGATTATAAAGGTTGTGGGAGAGTAGGCCTGGGATTCTCCCAAAACTGCAATATCATAGTCCTAAAGGAAGTATTATAGAAGGTGTGGGACATTATAGAGGACACCCGGATAGAGGTTGTGGTAGATTAGGAGTGGGATTCCTAACACCCAGACTAGGGTGTGGGAGATTAAGGTGGGATTTCCAACACCTGATTTATAGAGAGTGTGTTAGATTGGGGGTGGGTTTCCCAATGTCTGAAGTAGATTAGGGTGGGATTCCCAACACCCGGATAACCTGAGGGTGTGGAGGCCTGTAAGGTAGGCTGTGGAAGCGGCCCTATTAGGTAAGCTGTTTAGAGGTTGTGGTTGTTTTGGAGTGGGATTCCCGGATTATAGAGAGTCTGGGGGAAGAACGGTAGGGTTCCCAACACCCAGATTATAGAAGGTCTGGTGGATAAGGGGTAGAATTCTCAACACTCTGATTATAAAGGTTGTGGGATTCCCAAAACTCCAATATCATAATCCTAAAGGAAGTATTATAGAAGGTGTGGGACATTATAGAGGACACCCAGATAGAGGTTGTGGTAGGGTGTGGAGGCCTGTAAGGTAGGCTGTGGAAGCGGCCCTATTAGGTAAGCTGTTTGGGGCCCTACAGTTTCTAATGGTGGCCCTGACCAGTGGATCCGGAAGTGTGGACGTGGACAGAAAACATTTCTGCAGTTCCTCCACAGTCGGAAAGGTTCCTCACAGCTCCAACGTGGTCTTTAGAGTGTCCTAAGTGGCCGGCCCCATTATTGTGAGCAGGGGATTACCGTATTTATCGGCGTATAACACACACTCCAAGTTTAGGAGGGCATTTTAAGGAAAAAAAGTTTTAGGAGGGAAGTTTAGGGAAAAAAAAAACTTACATTTAAGCGTCATTTGCAGCTTGCCCAGCGCCATTTGCAGCCTTGCCCAGTGTCATTGCAGCTTGCCCAGTGTCATTGCAGCTTGCCCAGTGTCATTGCAGCTTGCCCAGTGTCATTGCAGCTTGCCCAGTGTCATTGCAGCCTTGCCCAGCGTCATTTCAGCCTTGCCCAGCGTCATTGCAGCTTGCCCAGCGTCATTGCAGCCTTGCCCAGCGTCATTGCAGCCTTGCCCAGCGTCATTGCAGCCTTGCCCAGCGTCATTGCAGCCTTGCCCAGTGTCATTGCAGCCTTGCCCAGTGTCATTGCAGCCTTGCCCAGTGTCATTGCAGCCTTGCCCAGTGTCATTGCAGCCTTGCCCAGTGTCATTGCAGCCTTGCCCAGTGTCATTGCAGCCTTGCCCAGCGTCATTGCAGCCTTGCCCAGTGTCATTGTAGCTTGCCAGCGTCATTTTCCGTCTTGTCCGGGTTTAAATTTCCCGCCGCCGAGACACTCTGTCGCGTGCGCCCCCGGAAAAGACCGAGCCGGCTGTTCGGCTCCGCTCGTGGTCCCGCCTCCCTGCTGTTTCCGGAGCGAGCGCAGGGAGGCGGGACTACAAGCGGAGCTGAACAGTCGGCACGGTCTTTTTTGGCGCCGCTTCGTTTTTTTCCGGCCGCGATTCAGTCTTTTTCGGCAGCGCTCGCTATTTTTCGACGGCGCTTGCCATTTTTGACACTTTTTTTGGGGGGTATCGGCGTATAACACGCACCCACGACTTTCCCCTGATTTTTAAGGGGGAAAGGGTGCGTGTTATACGCCGATAAATACGGTAAGTGGTGTTCGGCCAGTTGGTTGTAAATGATAACACAGAACTTCCCCAGATTTCTAGGAAGAACGTTGGTGTGAAATAATTGGCTTGGTTCCCTTTTTGTCGGTGCAGATCACGCATGCTGAGCCCGGCACACAGCCCTCGCCTCTCCTCGTTCCCTCACGCTCCATCTGTCGCTTGTTCAGCATGAAGCGTTGGAAGGGAACTGTCAGGATACATTTTGGAGAAACTCTTTTTTCCTGTAGACCTGTGACCTTCAATCTGTGAGGCAGACGTCGCCTGCGAGGCCAGCTATCGAGCCGCGAAAGACATCTGAGGCTTTTCATGCTAAATTAATGAACTTTCAGTTTAAATCGGCTAAATACATTTGAAGTGCAATAAACCAAAAGGTGTTCAAAGTCTTACAGCTTTCATGTTCTTTAAAACGAGTAGAAAATCTTGTCCCTGTATGGTGTACAGAAGAACCCGTGCTCTCTGTAAAGAAGCAGTGGTCTCTCTGACACAACCCCTGCTGGGTCAGAGCTAATTGACAAAGCTCACGTTCACGGCTGATTGGAGAGATCAGGCTATGATTCAGCAGGGGGGGGGGGGGGTGTCAATGAGCCAATCAGCACTGTTCATAGTCTTGAAAATTTAAGTTTCCAGCAATGTTTAGCTTGCACAGCGCTTTGCTTAAACCTGAACTCCATCGTTCCCTCCCCCCTACAGAGTATGAACAGCGATCTGTTAGTTTCCCTGCACAGTCCCCTCCTCCTTTCAGTTAGAACACAAACTAGGACACACATTAACCCCTTTCACTGCCCCCTAGTGTTAACCCCTTCACTGCCAGTGACATTTTTACAGTAATCAATGCAATTTTATAGCTCTGATCGCTGTATAAATGTCAATGGTCCCAAAAATGTGTCAAAATTGTCTGTCCGGTCCGCCATAATGTCGCAGTCACGATAAAAATCGCTGATCGCCGCCATTACTAGTAAAAGAAAAATTATTAATAAAAATGCCATAAAACTATCCCCTATTTCGTAGACTCTATAACTTTTGCGCAAACCAATCAATATACGCTTATTGCGTTTTTTTGTTTTTTTTTACCAAAAATACGTAAAAGAATACGTATCGGTCTAAACTGAGGAAAAAAAAAATTTCATATATTTTTTGGGGATATTTATTATAGCATAAAGTAAAAAATAATGCGTTTTTTTTTTTTCAAAATTGTCGCTTTTTTTTGTTTTTAGCGCAAAAAATTAAAACCGCAGAGGTGATCAAATACCACCAAAAGAAAGCTCTATTTGTGGGGAAAAAAAGGACGTCAATTTTGTTTGGGATCCACGTCGCACGACCGCCCAATTGTCATTTAAAGCGACGCAGTCCCGATTAGCAAAAAGTGCTCTGGTCTTTAAGGCCATCCAAATGGTCCGGGGCTGAAGCGGTTAAGATAACATTGACACCCGCAGCAGATCGCATGGAAGCCGTGCGATTGCATTTGCTGGATCGCATAGGTGTGAACACAAGCACAAACAGCAATAAAAACCTGACAGGTGCCCTGATTCCTCTCCACTCCATCCAAAACAAAAAAAAAAAAAAAGTTTTGCTTTTAGTTGTACGTTAACTTCCTGCAGCTGGACGGAGCTGTGATGGGGCAATAGGAAGGGAAGTCTAAACCAGTGATGTAAGTAACTGAGTTAAAATAAACTGAGTTACTTAACGCAGTTACTTTAGAGGGTAACGAGTAATCTAACTGATTGCTTTTCCCCTCATGGTAACTCAGTTCCCATTACTTTGGCTTAGTTACCCCAATTACATCTACCGCCACTAGATGGCAGTAGTGTAATTCCGGTGTCCTGCCGAAAAAGTTCCCCCGCCGCATAAGGACCCCCTGTACTGCGCAGGCGCAGCGCTTGCGCAGTACGAAGGACTACGGAGCTTCCGAAAATTGCCGAACCTAAACAGCTCTGAGTGAACTCTACACGGCGCAGGCGCAGTTAACATGTAATTGTACGAGGCGATGCCGCACGCTCCTGATGCTCGTTCTACTCTGCAAGGGGCGTCTATCGTGTAACTAAGGGGCGGGTCTAGTATTACTGTAACCAAGGGGCGCATTTATTATTATTGTTATATATCGAGCTCTGCCCATTAATTTAACATTCGCCCTCTTCTGTAGCCATCCGCCCCTTACACGATATAATAATAATAGACCCGCCCCTTACACGATATAATAATAATAGACCCGCCCCTTACACGATATAATAATAATAGACCCGCCCCTTGCTTACACGCTATAACAGATCTGCCTCTTGGTTAGAGTAATAATAGAGCAGCCCCTTGGTTACACGATATATAACAATAATAATAAATGCGCCCCTTGGTTACAGTAATACTAGACCCGCCCCTTAGTTACACGTATAGAATATTTAAAAAAAAAGTCAGTTACTTTGCTGAGTAACTAATTACTTTTCCAATGTAGTAACTGAGTTACTAACGCAATTACTTTTTGGGAGAAGTAATTTGTAACTTAACTAATTACTTTTTTAAAGTAAGATGAGCAACACTGGTCTAAACTACTTGGAAGACACGGAATAAAATACAAGCGTTCCCTTGTCCTGAATGAGCGAAGCACAGGAACAATTTAGGTTGATTACATTCATTTATATTTACAATAAAACCCCTGAAGATGTCATTCTAGTTGTCAAAGATGATGTGTTGTAACTGATGAGGGCAGGTTGGTGCCTGTGACAAGTATGTGAAGAATTGGTGAGAAAAGTTTTTTTCCTTTTGGATTTTTTACGCCTAAAGCGACTGAACTGGTCATTTAATTCACTCTAGATATTCAGATATTCAGAATAGCTTCCATATTTCTCCCAGTACAGGTGATCTCAATGTGAGTAGACATGTGCAATATGTTTAGTTCCGAATTAGTTTTTTTAATGAATTTCAATAAATTCGGAAATATCCGAATGAATGAAAACCCGTTTAACCACTTTCAGCCATTTTGCTGGCTTAAGACCAGGCCCCTTTTTGCGATTCGGCACTGCGTTGCTTTAACTGACAATTGCGCGGTCGTGCGACGTGGCTCCCAAACAAAATTGACGTCCTTTTTTTCCCACAAATAGAGCTTTCTTTTGATGGTATTTGATCGCCCCTGCGGTTTTTATTTTTTGCGCTATAAACAAAAAAAGAGCAACAATTTTGAAAAAAAAAAACGCATTATTTTTTTACTTTTTGCTATAATAAATATCCCCCAAAAATATATATATAAAAAAAAAAAAAAAATTTCCTCAGTCTAGGCCTATACGTATTCTTCTACATATTTTTGCTTAAAAAAATCGCAATAAGTGATTATTGTTTTGGTTTGCGCAAAAGTTATAGCATTTACAAAATAGGGGATAGTTTTATAGCATTTTTATTAATAATTTTTTTTTTTTTACTAGTAATGGCCGCGATCATTGATTTTTATTGTGACTGCGACATTATGGCGGACACATCAGACATTTTTGACACATTTTTGGGACCATTGTCATTTATACAGCAATCGGTGCTATTTAAATGCACTGGCAGTGAAGGGGTTAACCTAGGGGTGGCAGTGTAGGGGTTAAGTGTTCCTAGGGGCGTGTTACTAACTGTGGGGGGCATGGCTGTGTTTTAGTGAACACTGATCTCTGCTCCAATCATAGGTAGCAGAGATCGGTGTCACTTGTTGCTAGGCAGAATGGGGAGATGCTGTTTACTTCTGCATCTCCCCGTTCAGCCTTCCCGTGAGACGATCGCTGTATCCCCGCGGCGATCGAGTCCGCGGGACCCGTGACTGGACTCACGGGGGTCCCGACCGGCGCGCACGCGATGGCACAGCGGCATTCTTAAAGGGACGTACCTGTATGCCCTTATGCCTGTCCGTGCCATTCTGCCGACGTACATCGTCGTACGCCGGTTGGGAAGTGGTTAACAAATTTTTCCGAATATGCAGAAATTAGAAAATTCTGAATTTACCAATTTTCTAATCTTCGGAATCGGGAAAATCAGAAAAAATAACGAAAAATTCTAAAGAACAACAAATCCAAAAGTTTAAAAATCTGAAATAATAACTATTACTAACTACTAAATTATAGGTATTGGAATTTCCTTTCAAATTTGCCTGTTAGTAAACGTAACGAATACGAATTTATCCAAATGATCTGAAATAACGAATGTCAACATATCTAAACTAATGGAACGTAACAAATTAATAATAATAAATAACAATAATAATAAAAACGTATTATTATTATTATTATTATTATTATTATTATTAATAATTCGTCCTGTTACATTTTGTTTAGATTCGTTATTTCGGATAATTCGTAACTTCGGATATAAATTCGTATTCGTTGCGTTCACTAACGGCCAAATTTGAAAGGAAATTCCAATACCTATAATTTTATAGTTAGTTATTTTTCGAATTTACGAATTTTCAAATTTCCAAAATTTCGGATTTCAAATTTACGAATTTCGATCATAACGAATGACCCAAAAAACAAAAAACAATAAAACGAAAACAAACTAATTTTTTCGCCAGTGCACATGTCTAAGACCCCATACACACTATTAGATTTTTGGCAGATTTTTGTCTTCAGATTTACCAAAAACCATGAAGTGCAAGGGCCGGCCTGATTGCATACAAATTGAAGCTCTTAAGGTTTGACCTCATATTATATGGTTTTATATGGCTGAAGACAAAAATCTTCAGAAAATCTAATAGTGTGTATGGGGCTTAAATGTAAGCCTGAAATCAAAAAGTGAAGATTTACTATCTTATAGGGAACATCCAGAGATGATAATTGTGTCTGATCCATGTCCTTAAAGATTTACCTTTTGTTTGAATGTCTTATTGAATTTCCTGTGCCTTGGCACTCCTGTTCTTTATCCTCTTTGCTGTATATCTGCAGTATAAGACCATCGAAGGCAGAGGTATTGAGTTATAATTCAAGGAGGTCCGGTTAGTAAGAGTTTCTGCCATCAGAGGTCCGTCTCTCATGTTTGTGCTATGATTCAGATCCTTCTTTATATGTAATCCTTTTAGTTCTATAAAGAAAATAATCAATGTATAATTTTCTCAGCATTTAAATAATACTTATTGTCAATCTTTAGTGTCCCCCATCAGAATGCCCCCTTACATCAGGTATCCCTACCAGTGTCCCCATCAGAATGCCCCCTTACATCAGGTGTCCCCATCAGAGGGACATCAGAGGGCCTCCTTACATTGGGTGTCCCCATCAGAGGGCCTCCTTACATCGGGTGTCCCCATCAGAGAGCCCCCTTACATCGGGTGTCCCCATCAGAGAGCCCCCTTACATCGGGTGTCCCCATCAGAGAGCCCCCTTACATCGGGTGTCCCCATCAGAGGGCCCCCTTACATCGGGTGTCCCCATCAGAGGGACATCAGAGGGCCTCCTTACATTGGGTGTCCCCATCAGAGGGCCTCCTTACATCGGGTGTCCCCATCAGAGGGCCCCCTTACATCGGGTGTCCCCATCAGAGGGACATCAGAGGGCCTCCTTACATTGGGTGTCCCCATCAGAGGGCCTCCTTACATCGAGTGTCCCCATCAGAGGGCCCCCTTACATCGGGTGTCCCCATCAGAGGGCCTCCTTACATTGGGTGTCCCCATCAGAGGGCCTCCTTACATTGGGTGTCCCCATCAGAGGGCCCCCTTACATTGGGTGTCCCCATCTGAATGCCCCCATATCTTTCAGCGCCAGGCAGGCATAAGATGGGAGCGAGGAGGCAGAATAGCCTGCGGGTCTGGATGAAGAAAGTTCCACTTCCATTCTCCTCTGATGCTGGGGCGGGCCACGCATGACGTGTGATTGGTTATTATGATGTCAGCGGTTCTAACAACCAATTATTACAGAGGAGGGAAACCTATGCTGGAGTCTGGCTGGCTGGTGGTCCGAATAGGACGGACCCTAGCTCTGAATCACGGTCTGCCAATTAGTGATGCCTGAGCTAAGTAATTGTCAGTGTCTGCTTGTGTTAGGAGTTTTGGAGATAATGGCTAAGCTGCTCATTGTTCTCCTTGCTGGAGAGGAAGCCGTACCTGAGAACCTGCAGTGCAAGGATCTCTCTGCTTTTGCTTCATCCATTCCTTGGATCTGTGCTTCATCCACCTCTCCTGCTGCTTCTTCATCATTAACTGACCAGCCATCAGATCAATAGCTAATCATCGGCAGGTAGACCTGTTATGAGGTCATAGTAAGTCAGTAATGGAGAAAAGATCAGCTTCAGGGAGACCACAGGCAATACTGGGGAAAAGTCTTTTCTCAGCTGCTTCCACAGCACAGGTCCTCTTCAAGGTGGTTTAGTTTAGTGTTATGTAAATCTTCTACTGGAATCTTGAGTGCCGTGACTCTGGATTTTGCTCTTGTATTGACTTGCAGTGTTATTTCTGAAGTGTATAAGTGAATGATAAAATATTCAGTATAGATCGAATGGAGAGAACCATTCCGAGAAGCGCTGTAGCAGGAGGACGGATCTACAATAACATCACTGTCTGTTTGTTATGCGAAGCACAATCGATAAACGAATGACTGATCATAGCAATGTTCCTGAAAAATATTAGAATTTGATTGAAATCTCCATCAGGAGCGATCGTTCTTTTTTTTTTTTTCTATGATAAAAATTGCTTTTTGATTGATCAGTGTGTTCATAGTATTTTGATTCTTGTTAGTAAAATGTTCTTAGAATTAAAGGAAAAGTTCACCTTTGTAAAAAATAAAAAATGCACATCTTTTTGCAAGTAAAAATAATAATTTATTAATATATAATATTAATAATATAATTTAATAATATATATAATAAATATAATTTTTTTTATTTTTATTTAAAGCCTACAAAGCGCTGTACCCGTGATCAGCAGATCATGGGGTGCAATCTCTGGGTCCTGTAGGCTGTTAGTGTAGCTGCCTGCCCGTACCTCATATGGGCAGACAGTTATGCCGCGTACACACGGTCGGAATTCTCGTCAGAAAAAGCTCTGATGGTTTTCCCGTCGGAATTCCGATGGAATTTCGCTCAAACTGTCTTGCCTACACTCGGTCACACCAAATTCCGACGGTCAATAACACCACGACATACAACGCGTTCGACGGCACTATAAAAGGGAAGTTTAATGCTTCCGAGCATGCGTCAGAATTTTGCGTGTCGGAATTGCATACACACGATCTGAAAATCCGATAGAAAGGTTTTCCGTTGGAAAAATTAAGAACAGGTTCTCAATCCAAAGTCCGTCGGAAATGCCGACAGAAAAAGACCGATGGGCATACACACGGTCGGAAAATCCGATGAAAAGCTCCCATCGGACTGTTTCCATCGGAAATTCCGACAGTGTGTATGCGGCATTAGGTTGCATTCACACCTGAGCGTTTTTCCGGCGTTTTTTCAGGAGGGGGTTTAAGTGCGATTTTGGCACGTTTTTACTCGCCCATTTATATGCAGCGTTTTTGAGCTTTGCCCTTTTTTTTTTATTAGCCAATAGAGAAAACTATCACCTGTTGCATCATTTGTTTTGTTGCTAGGCATTTCATTTTTTTTTCTTTTTTTTGATTTTTCATTAGCTTTTATTTCTTTTTATTATTATTATTATTATTATTATTATTATTATTATTATTATTATTTATTTTTTTCTTCTGTTGCGGTAAGGATTAGGGGTAATGCACACACGTACACGCGGTCGGAATTTCCGATGGAAACAGTCCGATGGGAGCTTTTCATCAGATTTTCCGACCGTGTGTATGCCCATCGGTCTTTTTCTGTCGGCATTACCGACTGACTTTGGATTGAGAACCTGTTCTTAATTTTTCCGACGGAAAACCTTTCTATCGGATTTTTCGATCGCGTGTATGCAATTCCGACACGTAAAATTCCGACGCATGCTCGGATGCATTAAACGTCCCTTTTTATAGTGCCGTCGAACGTGTTATTGACTATCGGAATTTGGTGTGACCGTGTGTAGGCAAGACAGTTTGAGCGAAATTCCGACGGGAAAACCATCAGAGCTTTTTCTGACGAGAATTCCGACCGTGTGTACGCGGCATTAGGGTTATATAATATATATATATATATATATATATATATATATATTGTTAGGGTGTTAATAATAAATGTGTCTATGGGAATGTTTGACCATTCTTCCAGAAGAGCATTTGTGAGGTCAGGCACTGATGTTGGACGAGAAGGCCTGGTTCGCAGTCTCCACTCTAATTCATCCCAAAGGTGTTTTAATGGGTTGAGGTCAGGACTCTGTGCAGGCCAGTCAAGTTCCTCCACCCCAAACTCGCTCATCCATGTCTTTATTGCCCTTGCTTTGTGCACTGGTGCGCAGTCATGTTGGAACAGGAAGGGGCCACCCCCAAACTGGTTCCCACAGTATCAGTTAGTGTCTGATTGGCTGCCGCAATATCGCAGTCCTGCTATAAGTTGCTGATCGCCGCCATTACTAGTGTATATAAAAAAAAAAAATGTAAAAATTCCATAAATATATACCATAGTTTGTATACACTTATTGGGATTTTTTTACCAAAAAATATGTAGCAGAATACATATTGGCCTAAATTTATGAAGAAATTCTATTTTTTTTTTTTTAATTATTTTTTATTTTTATAGGATGTGTTTTATAGCAGAATGTAAAACAATTTTTTTTTAAATTGTCATTTTTTTGTTTTATAGGGCAAAAAAATAACGCGGTTGTCATCAATTACCAAAAGAAATCTCCAGTTAAAGTAACAAAGTGCTGCATCTCAAAAAATCATCTGGTCATGAAGGGGGGGTAAATCTTCCAGAGGTCACGTGGTTAATAGGAAATAAGAAAACCTTGTATTTTAATGCAAGGACCATTATAACATAATTAGGAAAAGTAGATTTGGGACTTGAAAAGGGGAAGGATCTCTTATGTTTGCTTGGCTTGTACTGCAGAAAAATGCTCAGATCTGCATGGACAGAACGTGGCCATTGTTTGTTTGAGGAACTGAAATAAAAAAGAAAAGCTGAATTCTATTTTTAATGCATTTGTCTATCCCTAAAACATGTCCTGTATTTCTGATCCAGAACAACAAGCAGGGGCGGACTGACCATTTGGCCACTTGGGCACTGCCGAGGGCCCTGGGCCAATAGGGGGCCCCATCAGGTTTGCCAGCCTCAGTAAAACCAGGGACAGTATGTAAAAATCTGTTTTTTTTTTTTTTTTACATCTGTCTCTGAAATGTCCCTTACCGACATCCTTTTGGTCTAAAAATCACGAGATTATAGCTGCCCCACCTCTCCAGTACCTTCTCAGCCAATAGAAACATGTCTGTGTATACTGTGTCTACATGTATGTGTATACTGTGTGATTGTATACTGTGTGTGTGTTTGTATATACTGTGTGTGTGTGTGTGTGTATACTGTGTGACCCCATAATCTCTGATTACCTGGGGGCCCCATTATCTCCTATTGCCCGGGGGCCCCATGAGTTGTCAGTCCGCCCCTGACAACGAGCATATACTGTATAGCAGAACCTGCTCTGGAATCGGTGACAGATTCAGGTATAGATCTGACAGCAGCACTCAGCCTGGGAGATGGAAGAGCAGCATTAGCAACCAAACAGGATTAACAGGGAGCATGCTGACAGGAGGAGACAGCAGAGCAATTATTTTTATTAGTGTGTTGTTGCTCCTTGAATGTCCAATCAGCAGGCTGCTGTCGCTAAGGCGATAACACTGTATTAAAGTGGACACCCCCCACCCCTAAAACACAAAAATGCATGGCGCATGCCTCTTCTAATGCACATGCATAAACCATAATAAGTCAGTAATAAAAAAAATGAAATGCTTACCTTTTTCTTGGTACTTCTTGGGGCACAGGTGATGTAAGGCCTCTTTTCACACTTGTGCGACTTGGGACTGCAAAGTCACAGGACAAGTCGTACCCCAAGATTTTCAATGAGTACCGTTCATATTGGTGCGACTTCAAAGTAGTCCCTGCACTAATGCACATTAATGGCTGTTAGACATGGGAGCCGTCAAAAAATTTGTTTTGTTTCGTTCTGTTCCGCTTCGTAAAAAAAAAAAAATTTGTAATTCGTGTACGAAATTTAATTTGGATTCGTACGAAATACGAATTTCGTACGAATCGTTACGAATAGCTAATGTCGTTCCGAATCTTTACCAATATCAATACTCTACGAATAATAACGAATTATCCGAAAACGTATTAACGTTACATAACACAAGTCTATTGTCTATTGTTCACCAATCACTCAGAGGAAGTACGAAATTTCATTTGCGAATACGAAATTTCGGATTTCGTACTTCCTCTGAGTGATTGGTGAACAATAGACAATAGACTTGTGTTATGTAATGTTAATACGTTTTTGGATAATTAGTTATTATTCGTAGAGTGTCTAATTCATTCGAATCATTCGTTATATCCGCTATAATTTCTTTCATATTAGTTGAAATTCGTCATTTGGTAGTTTGGATTCGGATAATTTTGGATCCGAAATTCGTAAACGAAATTTCGTATTTTGTACAGAATTCGTATTCGTAAAAATTCGTAATTCGGATTCGTACGAAACTAATCGCACATGTCTAATGGCTGTGTGTTGAGTTATTTTGAGGGGACAGCTAATTTTCCCTGTTAGGCCCCTTTCAGACGAGGCGGACTCCGCTTGCACGGAGTCCGCCTCTGTCCGCCGGCTCAGTGGGAGATCTGTCCGTTGATCTCCGCTGAGCTGGGGGATGACAAGTCCCTCTCTGCTCACTGAGCGGGGAGGGGCTTGCGAGCGCCGCTGATCTCTATGGAGAGATCGGATGAAAACGGACAGTGTGTCCGTTTTCCTCCGATCTCACCCGATCCGATCCGCCAGCGACGGATCTGGACGTGGGGCCATCCGTCTGCTTTTGGCGGATCGGACCGGGTCGGATGTCAGCGGACATGTCTCCGCTGACATCCGACGCTCCATAGAGTAACATGGAGCACCCGTTCAGATCCGCCATCAAAACTGACAGGCGGGTCTGAACGGCCCGTCCGTGTGAAAGGGGCCTTATACAAGCTGTACACTCACTACTTTACATTGTAGACAAGTGTCATTTCTTCAGTGTTGTCACATGAAAAGATAAAAATACTTACAAAAATGTGAGGGGTGTACTTACTTTTGTCAGATACTCTGTGTATGTATATATAATATATGACATTATTACACTCTTAAAGACTCAAAGTGGATTTCTATCGGCCAGAGTTCAGCTTTAAATAATTTCTGAAGCTCCCCATTATATATGATAATTATGATGATCCGGTATTATATATTGTGGTCTATAGGAGAAGATGCAGATAGAATATTTCATTGTTTTTTCTTTCTCCATAGAGGCCGGTGTGTTGGCCAAGCAGTACGTCCAGCAGGGTCTTCCCGTCCCCGATGACCTCATCACCCGCGTCATGCTGTCCGAGTTGGAGAAGAGGACAACGCACAGCTGGTTACTGGATGGTAATTCTCACTATATGTCCTCCTCCTCCTCCTCCTATGAAGTCGGTCTATTCCTCATACACATACAGGGTCCAATGCAGATCCCCCATTCTTTGGTCTATTCTTGTTTTCGAGGTTTATGAATTTATTTGTTCTTTTGAAGGACTGGGGTTTTCCCCACAGCCAATTATATTCTGTTTCAGGCCAGGTCTGATGCTGATTGGTGGGTGAGGATACGTCAGTCCAATACTTACAAAGGACACATTGATATGCAAAGTGTATCTAGCAGACGATGCATGCTGAGTGAGGTGTCAGAGTAAAACTTCCAGGTATTACCTACCACAGAAGGCACCATCTTTATTCAGGCATCCTCAAGCGTCACCAGAATCTGTCACACGCTGTAGAAATTGCTTTTTTAATTTGTGCTAAAATTGCTGAGTAATCAGTAGTGGCGTTTTCAGTGGCCAAATGCAGAATACAGTTGTATTGCTTGGACATTGCATATTCTAGATGACTGCAACAAAGAGGAAATATAGTACTACATTGTAAGAGATACTTCGATCCCTACAGAATCAGCAGACGCTCGATCATTTTCTAATTGGAGAACTGCAACATGTACAGTACAGGTCCTCTTTTCTTAAGAGAGATTCCCTTGAATGTTTGTGATCCTCTGGCAGCAGTGTGACAGATGTAAGCTGCGGCAATGCATGTAGAAAGGGATTTCCATAAATGTGACAGTTTGTAGGTCAGAAGCTGAGGATTAATATACATTGAGATCTCCGCATGGAGAGGCACCATAAATGTTCACAACCTTGGAGAATTCGGCTCCTGAGACACTGAGTGCGACATCAATCCGCATCATTATGTGTGGGAAGATTTCACATTTCATTCTTTCCTTCCTTTTTTTCTTCTCTTTGCTTTTTTCTCTCCTTTTTCTTCTTTCTTTCTTTCTTTCTTTCTTTCTTTCTTTCTTTCTTTCTTTCTTTCTTTCTCTTTCTTTTCTTTCTCTTTCCTCTTTCCCTCTTTCTTTTCTCTCTCTTTGTTTCCCTTTTTTCTCTCTCTCCTTCTTTCTTTTTCTCTCTCTCTCTCTCTCTCTCTCTCTCTCTCTTTCCTTTCTTCTCTTTCTTTCTTTCTCTTCTTTCTTTCTTTCTTTCTTTCTTTCTTTCTTTTTTCTTTATTTTCTTTTCTTTCTCTATTTCCTTTCTCTTTCTCTTTCTTTTTCTCTTTCTTTTTTTCTTTCTTTCCTCTTTTTTTTTTTCTCTCTCTCTCTCTCTTTCTTTCTTTCTTTCTTTCTTTCTTTCTTTCTTTCTTTTCTCTTCTCTTTCTTTTTCTCTCTTCTCTCTCTCTCTCTCTTCTCTTTCTTTTCTCTCTCTCCCTCTCTCTCTCTCTCTCCCCCCCTCTCTCTCTCTCTCTCTCTCTCCCCTCTCCCTCCCCTCTCTCTCTCTCTCTCCCTCCCTCCCCCCTCCCCCCCCCCCCCCCCCCCCTCTCTCTCCTCTCTCTCTCTCTCTCTCTCTCTCTCTCTCTCTCTCTCTCTCTCTCTCTCTCTCTCTCTCTCTCTCTCTCTCTCTCTCTCTCTTCTCTCTCTTTCTCTTCTCTCTCTCTCTCTCTCTCTCTCTCTCTTTCTCTCTTTCTCTTTTCTTTCTCTCTCGAGCGGCGTGATTGCGCAGCAATTGCAGCAAAATACTAGTTTTAAAATGCGCTACTCTTGTTGCCCAAAAACCTAGAAACATAGAAAAGTGATGGCAGAAAAAGACTGAGTAGCATATCGAATCAGCCCATTTTGTCCCAAGTATGTTTGAAGCCATTGAGCATGAGCTTCTTTTCGGGTGAGAAACGCGATTAGGGCAGCCCATGAAGAAAATGTGCCGCCCTATGTGTGACACACAAAATCGCCTGCAAATCGCTCAACCAGAATTACTAGCAGGAATGATTGTTCCCTCTATGCCATGGGTGCTCAACCTGTGGCCCTCCAGCTGTTACTGAACTACAAGTCCCATCAGGCCTCTGCCTGAGGAATAACTGTCAGTCTTGCAATGCCTCATGGGACTTGTGGTTCTGCAACAGTTGGAGGGCCCCAGGTTGAGCGCCCATACTCTATGCGAGTTAATGCAGCCTGATTTTGTAACAATATTAATTATTAACATATTAAATATTTTATTGGTTGCATTTAAATGGCATCGCTGTATCAACAGAGGCGGCTTTCTAATTAGGCAAAATAGGCAATCGCCTAAGGCCTCGCACTCACAGGGGCCTCGCAGCCACCTAATTTGCCTAATTAAGAGCCGCCCCTGTACTGTGCCAACTTATCCTCCCACTGTACTGTGCCCTCCTGCTCCCCCCTGTACTGTACCCTCCTTATACAGTTAAAGCGGAGTTCCGCCATTTTTTTTTTTTTTTTTAAAGTCAGCAGCAACAAATACTGCAGCTGCTGACTTTTAAAATATGGACACTTACCCGTCCAGGGCGCCCGCAATGTCCTCACTCGAAGCCTTGCGGCTTCACAGTCTGGTTCCCTACTGCGCATCCACGGGTCACGCTGTGTGTCCTCACTGGTCCCTGTTGTCTTCTGTGTGACATGGCATAGATCACCACGGAGCCTGCGGTGATCTATGCCCGGAAGTGGGAGCAAATACCTGTATTATACAGGTATATGCTCCCCCCTCCCCCCTAAAAGGTGCCAAATGTGACACCGGAGGGGGGCGGAATCAGAAAAGCGGAAGTTCCATTTTTGGGTGGAACTCCGCTTTAACTTGTATCGCTTGAATTATTTTTCCAATTATGGGCGTGATTGGGGCCTCATGTCTAAGTTTTGCCTAAGGCCTCACAAAGCCTAGAGCCACCTCTGTGTATCAATATTGAACAAAACTGGAGTTCTCCTTTAACCCGTGATTGTAAGTAAGTGTGGGGGGAGGGGGGGGGTCTGATAATGGCGGCGCGGCGATGTGTGTGGAATATTCCATGCGTTCAGACTGAGGGTGTCTGCCAGTTACATTAACGGAAAGGGATTAGTCATCTGACTTTGTAAAAACAGAACCTTGTAGCTGTTACAATGTATCCCCTCCCCCCCTCACCCACCGCGGGGAGAAGGATGGAACGTCTGTCACTGATTTCATCGCTACCCTTTAATTTTTAACACGCGTGTGTGTAAGTTTAACAGAACGCTGTCAGTTAGCGGTGTGATCCTGTGTATGAGTAACAGAAGATTTATCATACTTTCCACCTAAATAAACAATACATTCTACTGATGTCTTAAAGGATAACTTAAGGTGAACTATGGGCGCAATCCAAAATGATGCAATCAGTCCGTATCATTAACACAGCAGTTTTCCCGAGTCCGGCCGGCAACATAGAACAAAAGATTACAGCGCACACATACAAAAATTATTATTATTATTATTATTATACAGGATTTACGCAGCGCTTTACAATATTGTAGCGCCATAACCCATTGTAGGGCGGCTATGTATTTTCTGGGCTTACCGATTACCTCTTCCTTGTAGCTCGTTGTTCGTTGTCTAGGGGTTCCCAGGGTTAGTACCCAATAATTTCAATGACCGATACGCAAAAGTCCTTTTGAGGATTTTTATTTTGCAAAATAACCGTTCAACACAGGGCTGTTGCAAGGAATTTTGACGCCCCCCTTCACTCCACCCCTGACCTCACCCCCTTTTCACTGCCCATGTAAACCCCACCTTTTTAACGAATCGCCCATCAAATGCAGCCTACCAGCGCCCATCAATGGAGCCTACCAGCGCCCATCAATGGAGCCTACCAGCGCCCATCAATGGAGCCTACCAGCGCCCATCAATGGAGCCTACCAGCGCCCATCAATGCAGCCTACCAGCGCCCATCAAATGCAGCCTACCAGCGCCCATCAATGCAGCCTACCAGCGCCCATCAATGGAGCCTACCAGCGCCCATCAATGGAGCCTACCAGCGCCCATCAATGGAGCCTACCAGCGCCCATCAATGGAGCCTACCAGCGCCCATCAATGGAGCCTACCAGCGCCCATCAATGCAGCCTACCAGCGCCCATCAATGCAGCCTACCAGCGCCCATCAATGCAGCCTACCAGCGCCCATCAATGCAGCCTACCAGCGCCCATCAATGCAGCCTACCAGCGCCCATCAATGCAGCCTACCAGCGCCCATCACATTTAGCCTCACCAGGACCCATAAAATGCAGCCTACCAGTGCCCATCAATGAATGTTTGCTTGCTTCCATTCATTCAGGAGTCGGGACACAGACACAGTCCTTCACCGCCGATACGCCTCTGACACTATCTGTGAACGGAAGGATGGCTGCCTGCTGATGCTGAGACTTAGTTGCTTGCTGCAGAGAGAAGAGAGTAGGAAAACCAGTGGCCGGGCGCCCCCTAGGCATTATGGCGCCCTAGGCGGCTGCCTAGTTTGCCTAGTGGTAGCACCGGCCCTGGTTCAACATAACACAGTCTCTTAGTTGGGAATAGAGGGTACGGGTGATAAAGCTCAGGCACTTCAGAACTGCTGACATCAAATGAATGTCTCCTTAGATCAGTGTTTCTTAACTCCAGTCCTCAAGGCGCCCCAACAGGTCATGTTTTCAGGATTTCCCATAGATGAAACAGCTGTGGCAATTACTAAGGCAGTAAAACTGATCAAATCACCTGTGCAAAATAATGGAAAGCTTGAAAACATGACCTGTTGGGGCTCCTTGAGGACTGGAGTTGAGAAACACTGCCTTAGATAGCCCAGAGAGTAGCCACTCGCAACTGGACTCTTCACTGTTGGATAAACCCTTGTCTGTAGATCTAACAGCCAACAAGTGATTCGGAATTTGCAAAGTCTCTGCCACAGACTTGGTTGTAACCGAAGGATGGGTTTAGGAACTTTTCCTATGGTACCTGGATCTTCCAGCCGTTTCGGCGATACCGTAGGGAATGCGGATTCACTAGTGTCCATACATCTCAGCTCCCAGGCTCTTACCGAGCAGCCAGCTTCTTGGCCCTCCTCCGAAGAGTTCTCCCCTGGTCACTTGTACGAGTTGCTGTGTCTCTCCAATCCTGAGAGCACAATGGGACACCTCCGAATCCTCCTTCAGTTACTGGGCCTCGAACTAGCCAGTTCCGAGGCTCGGGAACAGATGGATCCCCACCCCATGAGGGCCTCTGGGTCTGGTCAGGGTGACCATGCTTACGGGGGCAGCATACACTCCTGGGTCCGGGACCCCTCACAGGGGTTGGTCCGGACCGGAACCAGGAATCAAAAAGCAAGCCGACCCCTGAACACGTGACTTCAGCCTCTTAAATACCCCTTCCCGGAATACACAGCGGGGCCAGACGCGCCCACTGATTGGCTTCGAGAAAGATTGGTACCTAACGCGTCCAACCAGGCTTGTTTCTCAGCCTGTCACAGGTGCCTCACTGCATCTATGACCAGGCAGAACTCCAGTACAGCCCAGCCAGACTGATGCCAAAGTAAAATCCTGTACAATTAACCCCCAGAACTCAGTTACAACTCTGGAAAAACTAAATTTACAGCATAGCAATTGTTGCAATGTACTTAATATTTAAATCGGTTGTATACCCATTTTAAAAAAAAAAATTTTTGTTAACTACCTGCAAGACAAAGTCATAATGAGCTAGTATGAATAGCATACTAGCTCATTATGCATCACTTACCTTAGATCGGGGCCCCCGACGCCGTCTTCTTCTCCCCCTCCGGCCGCATCCATTTCTCCACAGATACCCTTCCGGGTATCGTCACTCCGGCCAATCACAGCGCCGCTGCGGCGCTGTGATTGGCCAGAGCGGCGAGGACGTCGCTCCGCGCATGCGCGCGGGACACTTCAACTGCGGTGAGCCGTAGTTGTGAATGGGGATTAACCCTGTAAATGCACCGTTGTCTACGGCGCGCATGCACCGTAGACAACGTTGTAAAACGTTCTTTTCAAATATCTCCTAAACCGTGTAGGTTTAGGAGATATTTCTTGTACCTACAGGTAAGCCTTAATCTAGGTTTACCTGTAGGTGCAAGTTGAATTTTAGGGTATACAACCACTTTAACTTCTCGCCTCTACAACTTCACATGTAATGTGTACTTGATTCGGTCCATGTTGGACACATGTTGTGACCTGTATGTAAGCTTGTTTTAAATAAAGGAACAATTTTTGACTCTTTAAATTTACAGCATAACGCAGACTTTAGAAAAGTGTCGGCGCTACAATATAAAAGGAGACAATACAGTTATAATGCAATAAAATACAAGAGGATAAGGAGGGCGCTGCTCAGAAGAGCTTACAATCTAAAAGGGTAGGCTGTACAAAACATTGTAACTGTGGGGAATGAGGTGATGGAAGTGGTAAAAGATTAGTTGGAGACATGATAGGCTTTCCTGAAGAGATGAGTTTTCAGGGATCGCCTGAAGGTAGCAAGAGTAGGGGATAGCTGGACAGGTTGAGGTAGCGAGTTCCAGAGGGTGGGAGAGGCTCTAGAGAAATCCTGGAGACGAGCATGGGAGGAAGAGACGAGAGAGCTTGAGAAGAGCGGAGAGGACGATTTGGGTGATATTTGGAGACAAGATTGATGATGTATCTCGGGGCAGAGTTGTGGATGGCTTTGTATGTTGTGGTTAGTATTTTGAATTTCATTCGCTGGGTGATTGGGAGCCAGTGGGGGCACCAGGGAATGCAAAATATAATCAGATTAGACTTTAGCCATTCAACATTGTTGTGTCATTGGTATTAATTGTGCCCCATCATTGGTGTCATTGGGCCCCATCATTGTGTCATTGGTAGGAGTTGGGCCCCATCATTGTGTCATTGGTAGGAGTTGGGCCCCATCATTGTGTCATTGGTAGGAGTTGTGCCCCATGGCTGTGTTATTGTAAGGAGTTGTGCCCCATTATTGGTGTCATTAAGCCCAATCATTGTGGCATTGGTAGGAGTTGGGTCCCATCGATGTGTCATTGGATGGAGTTGTGCCCCATGGCTGTGTTATAGGAAGGAGTTGTACCCCATTATTGGTGTCATTAAGCCCCATCATTGTGTCATTGGTAGGAGTTGGGTCCCATCGATGTGTTATTGGATGGAGTTGTGCCCCATCGTTGGTGTCATTGGTAGGAATTGTGCCCTATTGTTGGTGTCGGTGAATGAAACTGTGCCTCAAGTCTGGCTGCAGTTTGGAGGCCACTGGTTTAAACCATTATTTAATTAGGACAAAACTCTGTAATTGGGGGCACCAGGGAATGCAACATATAATCAGATTAAACTTTAGCCATAAACATTCAACATGCTTGGGAAATCCTCATGAGCAGATTTTATGGTCATTACAAGATCATGGCGGAACGAAAGCGTTGATGGGTCGAAAAAATCACATGAATCGTTTGATGGCGCTACATCAAGGCTGACCTTCTGTTATTAATTCTTCAACAAACTTTCTCCTCCTCCTCCTAAATTGTGTACAGTGGCATCTCTTATTTATTAATTAATTCATTATTATTTGGCTTTGGTAATAAAGCTTAGCTCCAGGAATCGGAAAAAAAAGATCTACCCTTACAATGGGGCCCTCCTGCACTGCAAGGGTTAAAAAATGCTCATTGTGTCTGGGGGGGGGGGGGTAGAGGAACAGGGGGGTCCCCCACTCTGGAGTTGCCCTTCTCGAAACTCCGCTCTCTGGGCAATCCCTTGGTGTCATTGCGTGCAATGCGGGGCTATTGACCATGCATTGTACAGTGTATGGTGGGGGCAAGTGCGCTACTATGGGCAGTTTAGAGAGAAAGCTGCAGGGAACCATTCATACCACTAGAGGGAGCCTGCTGGTATGTGGAATAAGGTATGTCTCCTTATTCCAGCACCTCTAGACATAAGAAGCATTTAACCCTTGCTTAACCCAAAGGGGGCACTGCGGGGGTAGATCTATATATTTTTTTTTAATCCAGGAGTTGGGCTTTAAAGCTGAACTCCAAGCAGATTTAAAAAACACATTCTAACACAGTTCTGTATTTTTAATGAATACATCATTACATATATATATATATATATATATATATATATATATAATATATATATATATATATATATATATATATATATATATTAGGGTTGCCCGATACAGAGTATTTGCACAAGTATCGGTACTTGCGCAAATGCACCAATACCTGAAACCGATACTTTCAGGCTCGGTTCTTTGAGCTGTCAGTGGGTCTCCCCTGTTGACAGCTGAGGTTAAAGAAGTCCAGTAATTCGAGCTGTGAAAAAAAAAAAAGCAACATTGCTCAGCTGCTGAAACACTAAAATAAAAAGAAACATTGTTTCTTTTTGTATCTTTCTGTTTCTTCATCTGCAGATCAAAGGGATGAACAAATGTTCCTCTGTTTAACCCCTTAATAACCCTTAATTTACTCCAATCAGCCTTAATTAACTCTCTATTCTCCTCCATTTAATTATTATTTTCCTGATTTTTTTGTTTTTTTTGTTTTGTTCACGTCTATTTTATAAACGATAAACAATTAAAACTTTTTTTTTTTGTTTGCTTTGTTAGTGAATATTTTTACACATATATATATATTAACATATATTTACACATTTCACATTGAAAAAGCGCAAAATGAAAAACAAAAATCTATTTATTTCATTTGTAAATAACATTTCAATGCTTTGTAGCATTGCTGACAGCTGAAGTGAAAACAAAACAGTTGCGGTAGGCAACGGTAATTGGTATCGGCGAGTACTAAAAAAAAAAAATGGTATCGGTGCATCCCTAATAAATAAATAAATAAAAAATAAATAAAAAAATAAAATAAAAAAATGTGTGTGTGTGTGTGTGTGTATATATATATATATATATATATAAATATATATATAAATATATATTTTTTTTTTTTATTATTTTTTTTAATTAAATGCAACCTGTGTAAATACCAAATCTGTTTTGGTGTCAGTTTTTAATTTTTTTTAATCCTCTGATTGGAACAGGGAGGAGCAGGACTGAGCACCAATCAGGTGTGCAAAATGCTGATAGGAGGAGAGAGCAGAGTGAGCAGATAGATGATGTCATCAGTCTACTCCTGCGGTTTCATTATCCAATCAGCTTGGGATGCAGATAGGTCACCGCTGTATCCCATTACCTGTAAAAAAAAAAAAAAAGGCGTCATGTGCCTGTCTGTGCTGTGTGGCAGAGCTGTGTAATTCTCAGGACTGGATAGCCCAACAATACAAATCCTTTGGCTCCCAGAGACGTATTTCCTTGGTGTGCTTGGCTGTTCTCTTGGAGTTTCTCTTTTATAGATCGGCTCCCATTGCAGCTCATCGGTTAAACGCAGGGGGTACGGGAGGTGACGAGTCTGGCGGCTCTGTGCCGCATAACCGTGATTTTTCAGAGCGGAATCCTCATTAAGAAGATGAAAGTCAGACAGCTTCTTCCTCCAGCCTGGCGGAGATTTCATTATCTGGTCAGATTTCCGCCCACACAACACCTCCGCCAGGTCGCAGGCGAGAAAATCCCTCATTACTGATATTGTAGAAGAATTTCTCGTCCGCTGTCACCGGCGGCACACGAGTCCTCCTGGGATCGATCCTTCATCTGGAAGGGAAACTGTTCTGCTGGGAAGACTGGGGTGTTCATGAGTGCAAGACTGGGGCCCTATCCAGAAAGAAAGGTAGAGGGGCCACTAGGCTATAATACTGTATTCCTGATCCCACCCAGGGCCGTTTTTAAGGCAGGGCAAAAGGGGCAGCTGCCCTGGGCCCTGTCATAGTTGTGGGGCCCAAAGCAGCTTCCTCCTACTTGCCAACTATCCTGGTATGAATTCCCTTGTCCCTTGAGGTTTTAGTCCTGTGCTGTGTCCCAATATCTCGGTGTGAAGTGCTGCTACTAATGCTGCCCATCTCTGCCCTATTGTTGCGTAAAGATGACTCACCTGCAGACCCTGTGTTTACATGTAAATTACCAGCATTCATATGTAAATAGGGGCGGCCGGCGGCATTGATATGTATATCATGACCCCCTGAGGTCATATCCACAGTAATCTCTAGCAACCAATCAACAAGCAGAAATCATGTGCTGTGACCTCTAGCAACTAATCAGTGAGCCATAATGTGTGCTGTAACCTCTAGCAACCAGTCAGTGAGCGGTAATGATACACTGTAACCTCTGGCAACCAGTCAGTGAGCGGTAATGATACACTGTAACCTCTGGCAACCAATCGCAATAGCTTCCTGATCTAAATTCAGTAAACAGATTTTGAGTCTAGCTGCCATTTTTTTGTATGTCTCAGAGCAGCTGGAGAGCAAAACTGCATGGGGGGAGGGGGGGCAAGAAAAGTTTTGCCCAGGGTCCAATCAATATTAAAGACGGCCCTGATCCCACCCACATATCTCTACAGCCAATGGAGAGTCCAGGGGCCCTGCTGTCATTTTGGATGATCTCACCTGGGACCCCCTTCCATATTTATCACTGGTTCTCTAATACTCCCCCCTGTGGTGCCATCCCTTTACCATGGCAGTGCTTTTGGCTCCCCCCACATTGGACTTCCAGAACTTTGCATCCTCATCACACTTCTGAGTTCCTACTCCTATTCCAGTTATAATCAGCCTAAACAGCCCCCCCCCTCTAGCTCCCAGTGCCTGAAACATGTTAATCTGGTGCAGAGCAAGGAAGCTTATTGGCTCAAAGTGCAATGACTTGCTGCAGTGGAATGTAGTTAACTTTATATAATGCTTGACCTACCTCCCCTCCCATTTCTACCCTCTTCAAAAATATAATGTGATGAGCATGAAATACTTATCTGTTAATTGGAGCAGACACCTCCTGGTCTCGCTACTTCTGTCTCCAAGCCATAACCAGCAATGGCTTCTGTAATAGGAACTGATTGGCTGCGTAGGCAAAAGCAATGTTGGCACAGTGAGGCTGCAATGTTGGGCACAGTGAGGCTGCAATGTTGGGCACAGTGAGGCTGCAATATTGGGCACAGTGAGGCTGCAATGTTGGGCACTGTGAGGCTGCAATGTTGGGTACAGTGAGGCTGCAATGTTGGGCACAGTGAAGCTGCAATGTTGGGCACTGTGAGGCTGCAATGTTGGGCACTGTGAGGCTGCAATGTTGGGCACTGTGAGGCTGCAATGTTGGGCACTGTGAGGCTGCAATGTTGGGCACAGTGAGGCTGCAATGACAGTGAGGCTGCAATGTTGGGCAATGTGAGGCTGCAATGTTGGGCACAGTGAGGCTGCAATGTTGGGCACAGTGAGGCTGCAATGACAGTGAGGCTGCAATGTTGGGCAATGTGAGGCTGCAATGTTGGGCACAGTGAGGCTGCAAAGACAGTGAGGCTGCAATGTTGGGCACAGTAAGGCTGCAATGACAGTGAGGCTGCAATGTTGGGCACAGTGAGGCTGCAATGTTGGGCACAGTGAGGCTGCAATGTTGGGCACAGTGAGGCTGCAATGTTGGGCACAGTGAGGCTGCAATGTTGGGCACAGTGAGGCTGCAATGTTGGGCACTGTGAGGCTGCAATGTTGGGCACTGTGAGGCTGCAATGTTGGGCACTGTGAGGCTGCAATGTTGGGCACTGTGAGGCTGCAATGTTGGGCACAGTGAGGCTGCAATGTTGGGCCCAGTGAGGCTGCACTGACAGTGTGGCTGCAATGTTGGGCACAGTGAGGAATTCTACTTTAATTCTTGAGAGTAGGTGCGGAAATTGGGACAGGCTTGTAGGAGCCCCAGTGCATTACTTTGCCCAGGGGCCCATGATGCTGTTAAGCTGGCCCTGCCTAAACCCCCTCCAACCCTCAGACTGCCCCCCACTTATCTGAATTTTAGGGTGCTTCTTCCTGCAGTATCCTGTATTTTTTGCATGGAGCACAGCCGTGCATGGCTTCCCTCCTATAACATATGATGTGTTGACGTTCTGATTGTTTTTTGTTCCATGTGCAGTGATGGATGTGTGACCGTGGGTGGGGCGCAGGCTTGTGTTTTGCCCAAAATGTTGGCACTGAAGCAGATAGTTGGGTGGTTCCGTCATGTGGAATGCTCTACACTCTACCTGCAGTAACCTCACCACAAAGCAATCACTGTGGTTAGGTACCTAACAAGTACCATGTAAGTGTCAAAGTTCCTGTGCTTCCAGGTAGGAATGACGATTAAATCATGCTGAATATCTCCTGGTTCAGAGCTCCTTGCATTTTCATTCTCCAAAGGGGAGGTAACACAGTACAGAAACATATGACAGGAGCCTGCAGTGCTGCCCTAGGAGCATAAAAGCCTGCTGAATCTGGCTGTAGGAAATCATATAGAAATTGGAATAAAGGTTTAGCACAGTGACATAGTGGTTAGCACTTCTGCTTCGCAGCGCTGGGGTCCTTGGTTTGTATCCCAGCTAGGCTACTATCTGCATGGTGTGTGCATGTTCTCCCTGTTCTTGTGTTGGTTTCCTCCTATACATGCTGGTGATTGGCTCCTCTCTAAAATCAGCTCCAGTATGTGTATGTACGTTGTATTGTATGTGAGTTGGGGGCCTGAGATTGTAAGCTCCTCGAGGGCGGGGACGGACGTGAATGTAGAGTACAGCACCTTCCCCCTCCCACAAGGTTCTTCCTACTGACGAACAACATACACTGTATTGTCAAAAGTATTGGGACGCCTGCCTTTACACACACATGAACTTTAATGGCATCCCAGTCTTAGTCCGTAGGGGTCAATATTGAGTTGGCCCACCCTGTGCAGCTATAACAGATTCAACTCTTCTGGGAAGGCTGTCCACAAGGTTTAGGAGTGTGTCTATGGCAGTGATGGCGAACCTATGGCACACGTGCCACAGCTGGCACGCAGAGCCATCTCTGTGGGCACACGAGAGGGTCCAGGACAGAGCTAGAGGTTTCTCTCTCCTCTCAGCCCCCCCATCCCTCTCTTTCAGCCCCCCTCTTTGTGTCCCCCTCTCTCTCAGTTCACCCCTCTCTCAGCATCTCTCTCGCACCCCTCTCTCTCTGTCCCTCTTCTCTCTCTCTCTGTTCCCACTCCCTCTATCTGTTCCTCCTCTCTCTCTCAGCTCACCTCTCTCTCAGCATTTCTCTCACACCCCTCTCTCTCAGCCCCTATCCGTCTCTCTGTTGCCCCTCTCTCTCTCTCACACCCCCCTCCCTCTCTCTCAGCCCTCCTCCCTCTCTCTGTTCCCCCTCTCTCAGCATCTCTTTCACACACCTCTCTCTTTCTCTGCCCCCCCTCTCTCTCAGCCCCTCTCCCTCTCTCGGTTCCCTCTCTCTTTCAGCATATCTCTGCCCCCCCTCTCTCTCTCTGCCCTCCCCTCTCTCTCTCTCTCTCTCTCTCTCGTCTCTCTCTCTCTCTCTCTCTCTCACGAATTGCCGTGTTGGCACTTTGCAACACAAAACCAATGTATTTATTTCAGTTTGGGCACTCGGGCTCAAAAAGGTGTGCCATCACTGGTCTATGGGAATGTTTGGCCATTCTTCCAAGAGCGCAATTGTGAGGTCAGGCACTGATGTTGGACGAAAAGATCTGGCTCGCAGTCTCTGCTCTTATTCATCCCAAAGGTTTAGCTCAGGACTCTGTGCAGGCCAGTCAAGTTCCTCCACCCCAAACTCGCTCATCCATGTCTTTATGGACCTTGCATTGTGCACTGGTGTGCAGTCATGTTGGAACAGGAAGGGGCCGTCCCCAAACTGTTCCCACAAAGTTGGGAGCATGAAATTGTCCAAAATGACTTGGTATGCTGATGGCTTAAGAGTTCCCTTCACTGGAACTAAGGGGCCAAACCGACCCCTGGAAAACGACCCCCCACCATAACCCCCCTCCACCAAATGATTTGGACCATTGCACAAAGCAAGTGCATGTGATTGGGTACTCTTTGCAAAATGAAGCTTCCCTCATTTACAAAGCTCTGGAGCAAAGTGCACAGTCTATTTGCCTTTAGTGAATCAACCCCAAAGTCTCATCAAAAGTTGCACCAAAGTAGTGCAGGCACCTTTTTTAAAGTCGCTGTGACTTTAAGTCGCACTGATTTGAATGAGTGCCATTGAAAAGAATGGGGGGTACAATGTCATGTGACTTTAATGTCCAAAGTCACATGACAAATCGCACAAGTGTGAATGGAGCCTGGTGGTTGATAGTGGAGGGACGTAACAATGAACCCTCGCGGAGCTCGTTTGTAACGCACCTGAAATACTCTTCTTTCTTTTTTGTTTGCTAGGTTTCCCCAGGACCCGGACGCAGGCAGAGGCGCTGGATAAGATCTACGACTTGGACTTAGTAATAACGTTAAACATTCCTTTCGAGACGCTGAAAGATCGCCTGAACACGCGGTGGATCCACCCGCCCAGCGGACGAGTCTACAACATGGAATTCAATCCTCCAAACGTGTCTGTAAGGACCCTAAAATAACACTTCCTGTTCCTGTGTCATGGATAGGATTGTGGGATTCGCTCAGCAGGGAAAGTGCAAAACTAACCTCAGGGAGTCTTATTATACCAAAACAGTAGTGCGTGCTTGGAGCCGCCTTCCAGGAGCGGGAGTGAGACAGTCACTAGTTAGTGGGTTTCAAGTACCGTATATACTCGAGTATAAGCCGACCCGAATATAAGCCGAGGCACCTAATTTTACCACAAAAAACTGGGAAAACGTATTGACTCGAGTATAAGCCTAGGGTGAGAAATGCGCAGCTACTGTAAGTGGAAAAGACGGTCAACAATGCCCATTTGCAGCCTCACTGTGCCCATTTTCAGCCATAGGTTCCCCTTGGCAGTTAAGGGTTCCTAGATGCCCCCTATCTGCAGCCAAAATTTGGGGTCTCTGGGCCCAAAGGGTCCCGAAATGACATTGCTGCAGATGGACACAGTTGACCAACTTTGGGGCCCCGTATCTTGGGGCCACTTGGTGCTAAAAACACCAAATTTGGTGTGTAAACCCAGTGGAACTAGCACTACTACATATCCAAGATGGGGTTCCTATCACCAAGTGGCCCCCGAGATACGGGGCCCCAAAGTCGGTTGGGAAAATGTCAAGCACTTTTCTGCAGCAGAGAATGACATTTTCTCTTCCATCTGCAGCCACTTGGTGCTAGGAACCCCACCCAACATTGGATATGTTGTGGTGCTGGTTCCACTGGGCTTGCACGCCAGATTTGGGGTCCCTAGCACCAAGTGGCCCCGAGATACGAGGCCCCAAATTTGGGTTGGAGAATGTCATTCTCTGCTGCAGAAAAGTGCTTGACTCGAGTATAAGCCGAGGGGGGCACTTTCAGCACAAAAAAATGTGCTGAAAAACTCGGCTTATACTCGAGTATATACGGTAGTTGTAAACCCTTCCATATACCCAGTGACGTGTCTGGCCTCAGATGATGCACCTTTTTGCTATTGTGGTGTTTTATGTTCTACCAATTCATATAGGTTGAGGGAGTGCCAAGGGTGTGCCCTTTCATTTAAGACAGCCCTGATTGTGTCCCATCATTGGTGCCATTGGGAGGAATTGTGCCCATCATTGGTGTCATTGGGAGGAAGTGTGCCCATCATTGGTGTCATTGGGAGGAATTGTGCCCATCATTGGTGCCATTGGGAGGAATTGTGCCCATCATTGGTGCCATTGGGAGGAAGTGTGCCCATCATTGGTGCCATTGGGAGGAATTGTGCCCATCATTGGTGCCATTGGGAGGAATTGTGCCCATCATTGGTGCCATTGGGAGGAATTGTGCCCATCATTGGTGCCATTGGGAGGAATTGTGCCCATCATCGGTGCCATTGGGAGGAATTGTGCCCATCATTGGTGCCATTGGGAGGAATTGTGCCCATCATTGGTGTCATTGGGAGGAATTGTGCCCATCATTGGTGCCATTGGGAGGAATTGTGCCCATCATTGGTGTCATTGGGAGGAATTGTGCTCATCATTGGTGTCATTGGGAGGAATTGTGCCCATCATTGGTGTCATTGGGAGGAATTGTGCCCATCATTGGTGTCATTGGGAGGAATTGTGCCCATCATTGGTGCCATTGGGAGGAATTGTGCCCATCATTGGTGCCATTGGGAGGAATTGTGCCCATCATTGGTGTCATTGGGAGGAATTGTCCCCCTTACAATCACTTAATGCTCACTTTACCAGATCAAAAGGGAGCAAATGAGGCCTGGTTCACCCCTATGCGTTTTTTTTTTTTTGGTGCTTTTTTGCAGAAATGCACTACAGTCCATTTAAGTCCTGATTGCCTCCTAAAACTTTAGCTCTACTTACAGTCCTTTTTAACATGGTTTCCTATGGGACACGTTCACATCTGTGCATTTTTCACACTTTTTTTGGAAAGGGTCAGGGACTTTTTGCAAAACTGTGCTTTTTTGGTTCCATAGGCTTCAATGGAGAAGCTGCAGAAATGTGGTGCGATTTTTATTTTTTATTTTTTTGCTGCAATTTTACTGTGATTTTGCCGCGATTTGCGTTTTTTGAGTTCTTTAATCTGCCCAACAACAAATTGGACAAAAAAAAAAATGCAAATCGTGGTGAAAACGCACTTCTTGCTTTTCTGCAGTTTCTCTATTGAAGTCGATGGAACCAAAAAAGCAAAAAAAAGCAGCGTTTTGCGTTTTAAAAAAAGGCCATGCCCCTTTCCAAAAAGGCAGTGGCTGAAAAAAGCATAGATGTGATCGTGTCCAATAGGAAACCATGTTAAATAGACTGTTGTGCGTTTCTGCAAAAAAAAACAAAAAAAAAAAAAACACCAAGAAACGCATAGGTGTCAGCCAGGACTTGGAGAACTCCATGGTCAAGGTTTACATACACTTTAATGATTTCATGTCTGCAGTGCCATCTGCAGACCAGACCTGGTATTGCAGTATTGCATTTGACATTGAAGATTATAAAATGTATCTACATCTGTCGGTTCTATATGTCTGTCCTTGTTAACTTGCACTGACCCGAGCGCTCCGAACGTGGGGAGGAAACATAGCTGGATTATTTGATCTGGCTCGGGTTCAACATAAATAATTCAAGTTTATGCCATTCGAATTTCAACCGCCAAACCACCAAATTGCTGGTTAAACTGAGGTCATATTTTAGCCCTACAATGGTTGTATTGTAGAATTTATAGAGTCACCAAACTGGTGTGAAAAGTTACAAGCAAAAGTTAAACACTCTGCAAATCTATGGACACCTTGGGGTTGATTTACTAAAGGCAACCAGACTGTGCACTTTGCAAATGCAGTTGTTCCAGAGCTTCGTAAATGAGGGGAAGCTCTGCTGACTTCCATCATCCAATCGTGTGCAAGCAAAAATGCTGTTTTTTTCCCCCTTGCACGTGATTGGGTATTGTTTGCAAAGAGGAGCTTCACTACATTTGCTAAGCTCTGGAGCAACTGCACTTTGCAAAGTGCACAGTCTGTTTGCCTTTAGTAAATCAACCCCTATGTCTGACGTGCTTTAAAGCCTTTTTCTTTTGAGTTGTCTATTGTGATTTTTTTTTTTTTTTTAAGTGGAATTAAACGCCATCTGAGACCCACAAACTGAAAACACTATTTTGTTAATTATTAACCACTTCCCACCCGCCCGTATAGTATAATGACGGCAGATCGGTGCGGTGCTTGTTCTGGGACGACGTCATATAATGGCGCCCAGTTTAGCCGTGATCGCGCCATGTTCCTGGGACACAACGCAACTCCAATCTCAGCAAAGAGCCGCGGCTGCGGCCAATCACAGCCGATTACATGTAAACAAGGAAGTGCCATTTACACTTACAATACAGCCCCAACAGTGCCCATCGGTTACACCAGTCTGTGCCCATCGGTTACACCAGTCTGTGCCCATCGGTTACACCAGTCTGTGCCCAGTGGTAATACCAGTTTGTAGCCATCAGTGAGGCCAATCTGTGCCCATCAGTTATGCCAATCAGTGCTGCCTCTCAATGCCACCTATCATTGCCCATAAGTGCCGCCTATCAGTGCCACCTTTTAGTGCCCATGAATGCCACCTATCAGTGCCTCATACCCTGTTTCCCTGAAAATAAGACCTAGCGTGATTGTCGGCGATGGCTGCAATATAAGCCCTACCCCCCAAATAAGCCCTAGTTAAAGTCCTTGTAGGTCTTATTTTCAGGGTAGGGCTTATTTTTGGGGAAACCGAGTAGGGCTTATTTGGGGGGTAGGGCTTGTATTGCAGCCATCACCGACAATCACGCTAGGGGAAACAGGGTATTAGTGCCTCCTCATCGCTGCCACCCCATCAGTGCACTTCAGTGCCGCCTCATCAGTGCCTATCGGTGCTGCCTCATCAGCGCACATCAATGAAGACGGAGAAAAATTACTTTTATTATAAAATTTTCTGACAGAAAAATCTTTTTTTTTTTTTTTTTTCTAAATTTTTGGTCTTTAAATACAAAAAAAAACAGTGGTGATTAGATTCCTGATATTTCACCAAAGCCCCCAATGGGGCTCGTAAAAAAATAAAAATAAAGTAGAATTGTAAACTATAAATTGTAAGAAATAATAAAAAATATAAAATTGTAAAAAAGTAATAATAAAAAAATAATAAAATTAAACAACTGACATTAATCTGCCCTACTGACCCTGACCACTCCTCTACTGACCCTGACCACTCCTCTACTGACCCTGACCACTCCTCTACTGACCCTGACCACTCCTCCCCTGACCACTCCTCTACTGACCCTGACCACTCCTCTACTGACCCTGACCACTCCTCTACTGACCCTGACCACTCCTCTACTGACACCGACCACTCCTCTACTGTCACCGACCACTCCTCTACTGTCACCGACCACTCCTCTACTGACCCTGACCACTCCTCTACTGACACCGACCACTCCTCTACTGACACCGACCACTCCTCTACTGTCACCGACCGCTCCTCTACTGTCACCGACCGCTCCTCTACTGTCACCGACCGCTCCTCTACTGACACCGACCGCTCCTCTACTGACACCGACCGCTCCTCTACTGACACCGACCGCTCCTCTACTGACACCGACCGCTCCTCTACTGACACCGACTGCTCCTCTACTGACACCGACTGCTCCTCTACTGACACCGACTGCTCCTCTACTGACACCGACTGCTCCTCTACTGACACCGACTGCTCCTCTACTGACACCGACTGCTCCTCTACTGACACCGACTGCTCCTCTACTGACACCGACTGCTCCTCTACTGACACCGACTGCTCCTCTACTGACACCGACTGCTCCTCTACTGACACCGACTGCTCCTCTACTGACACCGACTGCTCCTCTACTGACACCGACTGCTCCTCTACTGACACCGACTGCTCCTCTACTGACACCGACTGCTCCTCTACTGACACCGACTGCTCCTCTACTGACACCGACTGCTCCTCTACTGACACCGACCGCTCCTCTACTGACACTGACCACTCCTCTACTGACACTGTCCACTGTCCACACACATGTGTGTTTGAGCTTTGGGGTGCATGCCCTAATGCAATATGCTGCCCACATCTATGTTTACCTCATTTACTAAGCTCTGGAGCGACTGCAAAGTGTCTATTTGCCTTTAGTAAATCAACCCCATTGTGTAGTATCCCTCCGATTTTCTCTTCCATGGACACTGAAGGTCAGCGGAATCTTCCCACAGCTGCAGAGAGGAGAGATAAAATGAAAAAAGTTTTATCTTTGAAAGAGAGAATTGAACTCACAGCGGGTGATTGAAGATGTTATAATGTAATACCTTGACAAAGCGTTCTTTGGAACAAAGCTTGTATTGTCTGATACTTTGTTGCTAAAACCTTGATTTAGATTGTTGGACAAATCACAAGCATTCCAGTTTTATGATTCTTATATAACTATTTTAAAGATACAACATCATCATGACTGTTATATACTCAAATTTAAAACTGACCTCCAGGCAGTGGCGACCCAGGCATTGTGGGCGCACGGGCGGCGCCCTCCCTATTCATGTGCCCGACCCCTTTCAGGAAGCCGGACACATGAAATACTATAGCAGAGATAGGTGGGGGGTGTGTATTTTGAAGCACGTGATTAGAGCCAGAGGCTCTAATAGGCTTCAAAATAGGGTGGGCTCGGGGCGCAGAGCACTGTGTCCAGATCCCACCCTGTTGTGTGGCATATCGAATACATTTTCACTATTTTCACACTAACGTTCCTCCCTGCCAATCAGCAGGTAGGTCAGTGAGACCTGTCTCCCGATTGGCCATAGCATTAGGTGATCCTATTGGAGAAGGGAGAAGGTACCCAATTTTGACAGGTACCCGCTCCTACTTCCAATCCGGTTGCCTTAGGCGATCGGAAGCGCAAGCTCTCCCTCCCGAAGTCTTCTGGGACACATGACAGGTCCTAGAAGACTTCAGGACCAGTCACAGAGTGCAGCGCTACTCGCGCATGCGCAGTGGGAACCCGGATGTGAAGCGGCAAGCTGTCACCGTCGGGTGGCCATAGTAGAAATGCCGGCACCGCTGAGGGAGGACACGGGGAGAACACGGCTGGGGTGAGCACACCGCGGGATAGGTGAGTGGCTGTTTATTAAAGGTCAGCAGTCACAGTTTTTGTAGCAACTGACTTTTAATAAATGAAAAAAATGACTGGAACTCCTCTTTAAGAGAGAGTTGGTACTCAGGAGTTCCGGGGTAGTCCAGTCGGAGAGGACTGGTTTCCATACTCTCTGGATTGGTAAATCCTCATTTGGGACCCCAGATTCGGAGGTTCGTATAGACTTTGGTTGGGAAAGAGCCTCCAAACCCTGATTACATGGACTTTGGTCTTGAAAGTGTACCAGGGTCCCAGGCCTCCTTCGGTCTAATGAGAACCTCCAGGGCCAGAGATAGTTGAAATCCTTCTGTATATGGTGGGTTGTGAGGCATGGTGGGTGCAAGGTAATTAAGACACTTCTAGACATGTGCGATTAGTTTTTCAAAATTCGTACATTCGTACGAATCCGATTTACGAATTTTTACGAATACGAATTCTGTACGAAATTTTGTTTACGAATTTCGGATCCAAATTATCCAAATCCAAACTACCAAATGATGAATTTCAACTAATATGAAAGAAATAATAGCGGATATAATGAATGATTCGAATGAATTCGAGATTCAGTATAACGAATATCGACACTCTACGAATAATAACGAATTATCCGAAAACGTATTAACGATTTCGTATTCGTAAACGATATTTCGTATTTCGTACTTCCTCTGAGTGATTGGTGAACAATAGACATAGTTATGTAACGTTAATACATTTTCGGATAATTCGTTATTATTCGTAGAGTGTCGATATTCGTAACGATTCGTAACGTAACGATAGTAACGATTCGTACGAAATTCGTATTTCGGACGAATCCGAATTAAATTTCGTAAACGAATTACAAATTTTTTTTTTTATATATGGAACGGAACGAAACAAAACTAATTTTTTGACAGCTTCCATGTCTAGACCAGTGGCGGCTGGTGCTCAAAATTTTTGGGGGGGCGCAAACAAACAGCCTCACTGTGCCATCAAACGCTGCCACTGTGCCCATTAAACGCTGCCACTGTGCCCATCAAACGCTGCCACTGTGCCCATCAAACGCTGCCACTGTGCCCATCAAACGCTGCCACTGTGCCCCAAGTTCTGCCACTGTGCCCCAAGTTCTGCCACTGTGCCCCAAGTTCTGCCACTGTGCCCCTTAAGTGCTGCCATTGTGCCCCTTAAGTGCTGCCATTGTGCCCCTTAAGTGCTGCCATTGTGCCCCTTAAGTGCTGCCATTGTGCCCCTTAAGTGCTGCCACTGTGCCCCTTAAGTGCTGCCATTGTGCCCCTTAAGTTCTGCCATTGTGCCCCTTAAGTGCTGCCATTGTGCCCCTTAAGTGCTGCCATTGTGCCCCTTAAGTGCTGCCATTGTGCCCCAAGTTCTGCCACAAGTTCTGCCATTGTGCCCCAAGTTCTGCCATTGTGCCCCTTAAGTGCTGCCATTGTGCCCCTTAAGTGCTGCCATTGTGCCCCTTAAGTTCTGCCACTGTGCCCCTTAAGTGCTGCCATTGTGCCCCTTAAGTGCTGCTATTGTGCCCCTTAAGTGCTGCCATTGTGCCCCTTAAGTGCTTCCATTGTGCCCCAAGTTCTGCCACTGTGCCCCTTAAGTGCTGCCACTGTGCCCCCTGCCTGCCCTCTGCACTTACCTTGTCCCGGTGTGCAGCTGGTGACGGCGTCAGGCGACGAGCGGTGTCTCCGTCGGATGTCTTCTCCCGCGCTCCTCCTGTCTTCTTCTGCTGTGATTGGACGCTAGGTGATTGGACGCCTAGCGTCCAATCACAGCGCCTGTGACTTCAGCCAATCAGGTGACAGGTAACAGACCTGGCAACCTGATTGGCTGAGAGGCGGGTCTGTGTTAGGGAAGCGATGTATTCGCTTCTCTAACACAATACTGTGTAATCAGCGAACGCACGGCCGTGCGCCCGCTGTTTACACTTAGGGAAGCCTATTAGAGCACACCGCTCTAATAGGGTCCCCTATTAGAGCTTACAGCTCTAATAGGGGCGCTTCCAGCAACACCCCCCCCACTGTAATTCAGATGCCCGGCGCCCGATCAGGGGCCGGACACCTGAATAGGGGGCGGCAGAGGTGACCAATAGATAGATTCATGCAATGCATGAATCTATCTATTGGTGATAGAGCGGTGCATACTGCACTGTGCACCCTTAAAGGGACATGGCGCCCTTAAAGGGACATGTTTAAATACATTTTATTTTTTTTTTTGAACTTTTTTTTTTATTTTTATTTTTATATTTTTTTAACTGCAAGGAGGGGGGGGGGGGCGCGCCCGGGCGCCCCCTATGGACGGGCCGCCACTGGTCTAGACACTTCTTGAATGCAAAAGAGATTTTATTTCTCTTAACAAACTTTTTTGGGGGGAAAGAGGGTTGGGGCCAGGACACCCTTAGGTAGTTGCAAGTTCAATTGGCAGACTCCGAGCCTTCAATAGGAGGACAGCCATGCAGGCAATGGCATCCAGCAGGACGCCACATCTGCATGTGTAGGAATGCTACCGTCTTTAACAGTTCCTAACACAAAGCGTAACAGTTCTTTCACTTCCACTACAATCACTTCTTGTACTTCTTCAGCCCACTGAGCTCCTGGTCTCTCACTAGACCCGCTAATTCACTGCCACTGAATCCCTTGAGCTCTTCCAATCTTCACGGTAGTATCTTCCTCAAGCGTCACCCCGGCTTCTCTGCTGGGTCCCTAGTTTGACACTGTAGACACCGCTCAAGCTTCACCCCCACTGGCCTGCTCGGTCCCTGGCTAGACACACAAGGCTGCTCTGCAAGCTTCACCTCCACTGGTTGGGTCCCTGGCTTGATACTTACTGAAGTTTCCGGATTCTTTACTGTCCCCGATTGGTGAGAACACTGCTCCGTTACTTGCTTCAATTACTCACTGTGGTCCCTGGTAATAAGGTGGATGGCCCCTTAGTGGCGACAGCTTCCCCTCTACCTCCAACCACTGACAGGTTCTCCAGCCGGCAGAACCGTCACTTATGGTTGGACTGCAAGCCGCAATCCCAACCCTGCGCTGCTCTCTTGCTTCTGGATAGGCCCTCTAACAGCCAGATGCCCCTGGTATAGGCCCAATCTCTGGCCTAGCAGCCCTGGGCACACAACACGCATCCACCCACACAGCCGTCCAGGTGGCACAGAACATAGATCACCTGACTCCCCCCGAATATATAGGCTTTCCCAGCAGGCCAAGGGATCCAAGAAAACCCCTGCCCATTGGCTGAGACACCCCACATACCCATAACCTGACCGTGTATTGCCTTCGTATATCTAGTACCACCAAGTACTCGGCCACCTAGTGGTAGAAGAGAAAAGTGCAACAGAGCCAAACTTAGGGAAAAATCAATAGATCTCTAACACTGAAACCAGGATAATTATTCCTGGCAAGTCAATTTGTGAGGAGCAACCCTGCCTAAACTCCAGGGTGCTACAAAAGGATTAACCTACCTGCAAGGTAGACTTGCAGGAAGGACTCTATGGGGGAGTGTGGACTGGTTGACACCTGTAGAAAAGTGTGGAATATTTGGCTCCTGCAGCTTTTCCTGCACCTTCAAGCAGACAGGAACCAAAACCCAAGCGTGGGACTAGTATATTGGCAGTGAGACGTTTTTTTGCTTTGATTATACCAGGATTATGGACTGTTTTTTTATTTTTATGTTTGCTTGTTTTGAGAGTCCAATAAAGACTGTTACATTTACAAGTAGCTAGCTGGTGATCACGGGCTCTCCAGATTACAGCATGTATACCTGACAGTTCGCTGGGGAAGCTGACAATCAATGTAGTAGTCGGCACTACTACAGTGATCGTCACCATCTTCTGAGCCCTGGGTGAGCAGTTTCCCTTCTGCTTTTGCTGGAGTGCAGCTTTAATAGTATATTCCATAGATAATCACTGAAATTCCTAAAGCCCCAGTCTAACCCATTTTTTTCTTAGTTTTGGATAGTTGGGAAGGGTTAGAACTCTGTCACAATTTATTACTGTCTTTATACCCATGGGGATATTTCTTCTAACTTCCTATGCTGTCACTGGGACAGGAAGTGAGCAGAATCTCTCCACTGGGGACAGAGATGGAAATAAAAGCACTTTTTTTTTTGTAGCTTAGGGAATTGTTAAAACTGCTGTGGCCAGGGTTGGTGCAAGGATTTTTGACACCCTAGGCGAAAAACCTAATTTTGCCGACCCCCCCCCCCCCCCCCCCATTGGCTCCACTCCTGACTTCACCCTCTTTGCCTTGCCCATATATACCACACCTTTTTAATGAAGTGCCCATCAAGTGCAGCCTCACCAGCGCCCATCAAGTGCAGCCTCACCAGCGCCCATCAAGTGCAGCCTCACCAGCGCCCATCAAGTGCAGCCTCACCAGCGCCCATCAAGTGCAGCCTCACCAGCACCCATCAAATGCAGCCTCACCAGCGCAGCCTCACAAGCACCCATCAAATGCAGCCTAGCAGCGCCCATCAAATGCAGCCTAGCAGCACCCATCAAATGCAGCCTAGCAGCGCCCATCAATGCAGCCTCACCAGGGCCCATCAATAAATGTTTGCTTGCTTCCATACTCCATCGGGAGTTGGGACACAGACACAGTCCTCTGGCGCCGTTGTGCCTTTTACACTATGTGCGAATGGATCGGCGGCTGCCTGCTGATGCTGAGACTTAGTTGCTTGCTGTAGAGAGAAGAGAGTAGGAACACCAGTTCGGTAGCACTGGCCCTGGCTGTGGGGTTATTATTGCTATGTGTGTTTTTACTGGGGGTATCAGCTAGGAAACACAAAAACCCTATAGAGGTTTTAACCCTTTTTCCCTGCTGTCCAAACTATAAAAAAAAAAAGCGGCTGCCCCTTGAGCCCGCAAATAGTTGATAAGTGAATTTGGGCGGGCCCAAGAAAACGGTTGCCCAGGGTCCAATCAGCATTAAAGATGGCCCTGCGCCTACATATGACCCATAGGGTCTATCCCACAATTCAGGGGTATTAATCCTCCACTGACCGAACCATGGCTCAGGTTATAGCTTCTCTGTTTATATAAATAAAGTAAAAGGATATAGTGTTCTACGTATGGACACAACTCTTATTAAAAAGTAGATGAAAAAACTTACAAATGGCCTTTATGTCCAATTTGAAATCACAGAAACTGTATAATTGATATTTATAAGTAATTTTTTTGGTGACTGCAGATCCTTGTCAGGCAACCTGAGGACAAGCCAAGACTTGTGTCCTATGAATCTGATTATGTCTTTGTTTGATTTTTAGGGCATTGATGATGTCACCGGAGAGCCATTAGTCCATCAAGAAGCAGATAAACCCGAAGCGGTAGTTTCCAGGCTGCGCCAATACAAAGATGTTGCCAAACCTGTTATAGAAAGATATAAGTGAGTTATATTTATTATTTTCAATTTATTTCAACTTTTAACAATTTCACTTTTATTATATCACTTTTTAATGGGGTGATTTTATGCCATTCTTGAATATTTTATTGTGTCAAATCATATATTATCATACTTGACTTGGGTTTAGAAATACTTTTATTTTTTATATTTATTGATTGCTTCTAAGAATACAAGAAAGGCCCAACTCTGGGAAAGGTTACCGTCTCCCTGTACAGTGCACTGTGGGGATCAATTGCTCTTTTAGCAGAGGACTAGAACCTTCAGGGCCCCGGTGCAAGAAACCATGATGGGGCCCCCTACCCCCCCCCCCCCCCTTCCATCCGAGCCCCGGGCTTCCAATTTTGGGAGGGTGTCCATGGACATTCTCCCAGAACCCTGCCTCCTGCGTGTCCCCTGGGATGTTCATTAACGCGGTAAAGGGCCACTGTGATTGTACTGATCACATGTAAACAGACTTGACGGTTATCGACAACCTTTTCCTCCCGCACTGTGTGTGAGGAAAGGACTGCCATTAACCGTTAGGAATGTCAGTAAATTGTTTACACTGATAATCAGTGCCCCAATCATCAGTGCCACCTATCAGTGCTCATTATTGCCACCTATTAGTGCACATCAGTGCTGCCTATAAGTGCCCATCAATTCTGCCTATCAGCACCACCTATCAGTGCTCATTAATGCTGCCTAACAGCATCCATCAGTGTCACCTATCAGTGCTCTTCAATGCTGCCCATCAGTGCTATCAGTGCTGCTTATCAGCATCTATCAGTGCTCATCAATGCCACCTATCAGTATCTATCAGTATCACCTATCAGTGCTCAATGCGCCTCAGTGCTCATCAATGCTGTCTATCAGTGCCACCTATCAGTGCTCATCAATGCTGCCTGAGTTCTGCCGATCAGTGTTCATCAGTGCCCATCAATGCCACCTATCAGTGCTCATTAGTGCAGCCTATCAGTGCCCATCAAACGCCTGAAAACGGCCTTCGTGTGAAAGGGGTCTTAAAGTGTTACTAAACCCAGGACTCTGCATTCACTATATCTGGTCCCCCACAGTACACAGGACATGGAAATGCAATTATTTTAGTAAATATAAACTGCTAAATACCCTTTCTCATCAGCAGTATATAGCAGTCTTGTGACTTCTATCAGTGTCTGGTTAAAGCTTGTAGGAGGTGTTTTCATTCTCCCCTGACTGTCCTATGAGGCTGCGTGACCCCCGAACCTCTGTCTGGACAGTGCTGATTGGTCCTGTGCTGATAACATGCACCCTTCCAAAAAAAAAAAAAAAAAACACTCTCTAGCAATACACACCAAACGCCTATGGCTCTGTGCTATCAGCAGATGGATTGGGGACATTGGAAGAAGGGGAGGATCAGAGAAGACAGGATCAAACAGCCTTTTTTGCACAATGCATAGGATTAACCCCTTAGGTTCCACAGTGAGTCTAACAAGCATGCTTTACTGCATATACAGACAGATTTTACTCTTGTGGTTTTCGTAACACTTAAATATCACTTTAATATCAACATGACCTGTTGGGGAAAAAAAAAAAAAAAACTCTGCTCTTTCCTTCTCCAAGCTAACAGACTGGCTGGAGACTGCACTGTCCACTGGTAAAGCCCAACTCCAGGAAATCTGAAAATGATCCCTCGCAATGGGACTTGTCAGCCTGCTGAATAAATAATGGTATATATAAGAGAGTTTCAGAACAAGAGAGCAGCGCAAGAGAAGTCCTAATTGGTGACCAATCAGAAAGCCTGAAGTGACAAAGGCTGGATGGGGAAAGCCTGGAGATATAAGGTGTGCGATTGCTGAGCACATTATTGGGTGGAAGTAAAATATTTTATTGCTCGGTAGGGACAGCGAGGAGACGGGGACACTGAATTCTTCTATATTGTCATGTCGGGGGAATAACTGCAGTGTGAGCTCCTGGAGGGGACAGAGATTCAGCTTCTTATATAACGGCACATGGGAGTTACGTCTACAGCTCTATCCCCGAATCATCCTCATTGGCTGATGTATGAATCTCAGAGGTGTACGGGATTGGGGGGGACGGCAGATCCACAACGGGGTCATTTCAGGATAAGATTTCCTCCAGCACCATTGCAAATTCATTCTGAAGGCAGTCTATGAAATCCTTTATTCTCCATGAAAACTACATTCATCATCCTGCTGTGCAGACTATTATGTATAAGAATAAGGCAAAGAATAAAAGAAATACACTCTCTGTATATAAGGTGGTGTTTGTCTCATCAGATAGTGGCGGAGGAACCTGTGCTGGATCAGTAAGCTATATATATATATATATATATATATATATATATATATATATTTTTTTTTTTAACCACGTCAGCCCCGGACCAATTTGCAGCCAAAGGACCAGGCCTCTTTTTGCGATTCGGCACTGCGTCGCTTTAACTGACAATTGCGCGGTCGTGCGACGTGGCTCCCAAACAAAATTGGCGTCCTTTTTTTCCCACAAATAGAGCTTTCTTTCGGTGGTATTTGATCGCCCCTGCAGTTTTTATTTTTTGCGCTATAAACAAAAATAGAGCGACAATTTTGAAAAAAAATGCAATATTTTTTACTTTTTGCTATAATAAATATCCCCAAAAAATATATAAAAATTATTTTTTTCTCAGTTTAGGCCGATACGTATTCTTCTACACATTTTTGGTAAAAAAAATCGCAATTAGCGATTATTGATTTGTTTGCGCAAAAGTTATAGCGTTTACAAAATAGGGGATAGTTTTATAGCATTTTTATTAATATTTTTTTTTTTTAACTAGTAATGGCAGCAATCAGCGATTTTTATTGTGACTGCGACATTATGGCGGACACATCGGACATTTTTGACACATTTTTGGGACCATTGTCATTTATATAGAAATCAGTGCTATTTAAATGCATTGATTCCTATGTAAATGACACTGGCAGTGAAGGAGTTAACCACTAGGGGGCGGGGAGGGACTAAGTGTGACGTGTTGTGTTTTTTTTACAGTAGGGGGGCGTGGCTGTACGTCTGACGTCACTGATCGGCTTTCCCGATGACAGGGGACAGCCGATCAATGACAGGCAGTGTAGGAAGCACGGGGAGAGGTTTGTTTACACAGACCTCTCCCCGTTCTTCAGCTCTGTGACCCGATCGCGGGACATCAGCGGCGATCGGATCCGCTGGTCCCGCGGCCGTGGTCACGGAGCTCCCGACCGGGTCGCGAGCGCACCGGCGGCGGTGCGCCCGTGACCCCACGGCTAGGCAATTAAAGGGGACGTACCTGTATGTGCTTTTGCCTAGCCGTGCCATTCTGCCGACGTGTATGTGCAGGAGGCGGTCGGGAAGCGGTTAATCAGCCTTGTTGGTGGGCTTTGGTGAGATATCAGGGGTTTAACCACTTTCCGCCCGCCATATAGCAATTTGATGTCGGCAAAGTGGTTGCGATATCCTGACCAGTCTGTCACACCGCAACTCCGATCTAGGTAAAGAGTCTCTGACAGAGACTCTTTACCACGTGATCAGCCGTGTCCAATCACAGCTGATCACAGTGTAAACAGGAAGAGCCGTTGATCGGCTTTTCCTCACTCGCGTCTGAGAGACGTGAGGAGAGGAGAGCCGACCTGCTGCTCTCCTGACGGGGGGGGGGGGGGTTTGTGCGGGTTGTTTATCAGCGCCCCCCCCCCCCCCCCCCCCCCCCCAGGATGCCCGCCCAGGACCACCAGGATGCCGCCAGGATCACCAGGGATGGCCAACACACTGGACCACCAGGTATGCCATCCTAGACCACCAGGGAAATGCCAATCATTGCCCAGGCAGCTGCCAGTCAGTGCCATTGTAAAATGTCTGCCAGTGATGCCTATCAGTGCCCATCAGAGCAAAACTAGGTCCGACGGTCTTCCCGACGGACTTTCGGCGGAGTTCCGAAGGACTTTCCGGACTTGGACGCACACGAATGGACTTTAAAAAGTCCATTCAAAAGTCTGTTTGTTTTGAACGTGATGACGTAAACGGGACTAAAAAAGGAAGTTCAATAGCCAGTAGCCAATAGCTTCCCTTGCGTCGAAATAGAACATGTTTCAAATCTATCTGACGGACTCAAAATCGGGAAAACCATTCCTCTGTATGCTGGTCCGATGAGGACCAGCATACAGAGGAATGGTTTTCCCGATTTTGAGTCCGTCAGATAGATTTGAAACATGTTCTATTTCTAGGTCTGCCGGATTTTTTTCCACGAAAAATGAATGGATTAGCCCACACACGATCGGATTGTCCGACGGACTAATCCCGTTGCACTTAGTTTGCCAGAAAGTCCGGTCGTGTGTACGCGGCATTAGAGTACTAAAGTCCTGGAGCAACTGCACTTTGCAAAGTGCACAGTCTATTTGCTGTAAGTAAATCAAACTCTGTGGGCCTTGTCTGAGTGGAGGAGGAAGCAGTGCTGGATCAGTAATCTGTATATAAGGTGACAGTGTGTGCCTTGTCAGGTAGAGGAGAAGGAAGCGGTGCTGGATCAGTAATCTGTATATAAGGTGACAGTGTGTGCTTTGTCGGGTAGAGGAGAAGGAAGCGGTGCTGGATCAGTAATCTGTATATAAGGTGACAGTGTGTGCCTTGTCAGGTGGAGGAGAAGGAAGCAGGGCTGGATCAGTAATCTGTATATAAGGTGACAGTGTGTGCCTTGTCAGGTAGAGGAGAAGGAAGCAGGGCTGGATCAGTAATCTGTATATAAGGTGACAGTGTGTGCCTTGTCAGGTAGAGGAGAAGGAAGCAGTGCTGGATCAGTAATCTGTATATAAGGTGACAGTGTGTGCCTTGTCAGGTAGAAGAGAAGGAAGCGGTGCTGGATCAGTAATCTGTATATAAGGTGACAGTGTGTGCCTTGTCTGAGTGGAGGAGGAAGCAGTGCTGAATCAGTAATCTGTATATAAGGGGACAGTGTGTGCCTTGTCAGGTAGAGGAGAAGGAAGCGGTGCTGGATAAGTAATCTGTATATAAGGTGACAGTGTGTGCCTTGTCAGGTAGAGGAGAAGGAAGCGGTGCTGGATCAGTAATCTGTATATAAGGTGACAGTGTGTGCCTTGTCAGGTAGAGGAGAAGGAAGCGGTGCTGGATCAGTAATCTGTATATAAGGTGACAGTGTGTGCCTTGTCAGGTAGAGGAGAAGGAAGCGGTGCTGGATCAGTAATCTGTATATAAGGTGACAGTGTGTGCCTTGTCAGGTAGAGGATAAGGAAGCAGTGCTGGATCAGTAATCTGTATATAAGGTGACACTGTGTGCCTTGTCAGGTAGAGGAGAAGGAAGCGGTGCTGGATCAGTAATCTGTATATAAGGTGACAGTGTGTGCCTTGTCAGGTAGAGGAGAAGGAAGCGGGGCTGGATCAGTAATCTGTATATAAGGTGACAGTGTGTGCCTTGTCAGGTAGAAGAGAAGGAAGCGGTGCTGGATCAGTAATCTGTATATAAGGTGACAGTGTGTGCCTTGTCTGAGTGGAGGAGGAAGCAGTGCTGAATCAGTAATCTGTATATAAGGGGACAGTGTGTGCCTTGTCAGGTAGAGGAGAAGGACGTGGTGCTGGATAAGTAATCTGTATATAAGGTGACAGTGTGTGCCTTGTCAGGTAGAGGAGAAGGAAGCGGTGCTGGATCAGTAATCTGTATATAAGGTGACAGTGTGTGCCTTGTCAGGTAGAGGAGAAGGAAGCGGTGCTGGATCAGTAATCTGTATATAAGGTGACAGTGTGTGCCTTGTCAGGTAGAGGAGAAGGAAGCGGGGCTGGATCAGTAATCTGTATATAAGGTGACAGTGTGTGCCTTGTCAGGTAGAGGAGAAGGAAGCAGTGCTGGATCAGTAATCTGTATATAAGGTGACAGTGTGTGCCTTGTTTGAGTGGAGGAGGAAGCAGTGCTGGATCAGTAATCTGTATATAAGGTGACAGTGTGTGCCTTGTCAGGTAGAGGAGAAGGAAGCGGTGCTGGATCAGTAATCTGTATATAAGGTGACAGTGTGTGCCTTGTCAGGTAGAGGAGAAGGAAGCAGGGCTGGATCAGTAATCTGTATATAGTGTGTGTCTTTTCAGATGGTGGAGGAGGAAGCAGTGCTGGATCAGTAATCTGTATATAAGGTGACAGTGTGTGCCTTGTCAGGTAGAGGAGAAGGAAGCAGTGCTGGATCAGTAATCTGTATATAAGGTGACAGTGTGTGCCTTGTTAGGTAGAAGAGAAAAAAGCGGTGCTGGATCAGTAATCTGTATATAAGGTGACAGTGTGTGCCTTGTCAGGTAGAGGAGAAGGAAGCAGGGCTGGATCAGTAATCTGTATATAGTGTGTGTCTTTTCAGATGGTGGAGGAGGAAGCAGTGCTGGATCAGTAATCTGTATATAAGGTGACAGTGTGTGCCTTGTCAGGTAGAGGAGAAGGAAGCGGTGCTGGATCAGTAATCTGTATATAAGGTGACAGTGTGTGCCTTGTCAGGTAGAGGAGAAGGAAGCGGTGCTGGATCAGTAATCTGTATATAAGGTGACAGTGTGTGCCTTGTCAGGTAGAGGAGAGGGAAGCGGTGCTGGATCAGTAATCTGTATATAAGGTGACAGTGTGTGCCTTGTCAGGTAGAGGAGAGGGAAGCGGTGCTGGATCAGTAATCTGTATATAAGGTGACAGTGTGTGCCTTGTCAGGTAGAGGATAAGGAAGCAGTGCTGGATCAGTAATCTGTATATAAGGTGACACTGTGTGCCTTGTCAGGTAGAGGAGAAGGAAGCGGGGCTGGATCAGTAATCTGTATATAAGGTGACAGTGTGTGCCTTGTCAGGTAGAGGAGAAGGAAGCAGTGCTGGATCAGTAATCTGTATATAAGGTGACAGTGTGTGCCTTGTCAGGTAGAGGAGAAGGAAGCGGTGCTGGATCAGTAATCTGTATATAAGGTGACAGTGTGTGCCTTGTTTGAGTGGAGGAGGAAGCAGTGCTGGATCAGTAATCTGTATATAAGGTGACAGTGTGTGCCTTGTCAGGTAGAGGAGAAGGAAGCAGGGCTGGATCAGTAATCTGTATATAAGGTGACAGTGTGTACCTTGTCAGGTAGAGGAGAAGGAAGCAGGGCTGGATCAGTAATCTGTATATAAGGTGACAGTGTGTGCCAGTGGCGTACTAAGGGGGGTGCGGGGGGGGGCGGGCCGCACCGGGTGCCACACACTGGGGGGGTGTCAGGCCGGCACCCCCCTCCGCGATGGAAGCAGGGACAGCACGCGCGGTAAGTAAAACGGGCAGCGGCAGGTGAGGTGAGAGGAGGGGGAGGGGGAGGGTGTTCGCCGCTCTCCATGGCTCTGATCTGTCTCGGCTGTGTCATACAGCCGAGCAGAGTGAAGCCGCCGGCTCCGCCTCCCCCCCTCCTCCTTGTACACACGCTGCTGTGTGTCCCGCTCTGACAAGGTACATTATGGGTCGTGGGGGGGGGTCTGCATTGTATTAGGGGGGGTCTGTACTGAAGGGGGGTCTGCATTGTAGTAGGGGGGGTCTGCATTGTAGGGGGGGGGGGGGGGTCTCCACTGAAGGGGGGGTCTGCATTGTAGGGGGGGTCTCCACTGTAGGGGGCTCTGTACTGAAGGGGGGGTCTACACTGTAGGGGGGTTGTGCAGGGGGGGTCTGTATTGTAGGCGGGTCTGTGTAACATGCAGGGGGTCCGGAGCTGTTAGGGGGGGTGTCTGTGTAACATACAGGTGTCCAGAGATGCAGGGTGCTGTGTAATGTAAAGGGGTCCAGAGGTGCAGGGTGCTGTGTAATGTAAAGGGGTCAAGAGGTGCAGGGTGCTGTGTAATGTAAAGGGGTCAAGAGGTGCAGGGTGCTGTGTAATGTAAAGGGGTCCAGAGGTGCAGGGTGCTGTGTAATGTAAAGGGGTGCAGGGTGCTGTGTAATGTAAAGGGGTCCAGAGGTGCAGGGTGCTGTGTAATGTAAAGGGGTCTAGAGGTGCAGGGTGCGGTGTAATGTAAAGGGGTCCAGAGGTGCAGGGTGCGGTGTAATGTAAAGGGGTCCAGAGGTGCAGGGTGTGGTGTAATGTAAAGGGGTCCAGAGGTGCAGGGTGCTGTGTAATGTAAAGGGGTCCAGAGGTGCAAGGGCTGTGTAATGTAAAGGGGTCCAGAGGTGCAGGGGGGTGTGTAATGTACACAGTAGTGACAAAGAGGTATGTAGGGAACACAGTGGGGTGTTTTTACATTTTAAGGTGGGGGCGGAGTGCCAGATATAGGATCCGCCCCGGGTGCCAAATGCACTAGGTACGCCCCTGGTGTGTGCCTTGTCAGGTAGAGGAGAAGGAAGCGGGGCTGGATCAGTAATCTGTATATAAGGTGACAGTGTGTGCCTTGTCAGGTAGAGGAGAAGGAAGCGGGGCTGGATCAGTAATCTGTATATAAGGTGACAGTGTGTGACTTATTTGATAGATAAATTTAAAAAAAAATTCAGTTTTTCCGATTTTTTTTTTTTTTTTTTTTTTAGAATTTATGAATTTTCGAATATCCGAATTAACTAATTTTTTTCGAAATTCGTTAAACTAATTCGGAACAAAAAATTTTGCACATGTCTAATCTGGAATCCCAATATCTCTTCTCTTCCATTATCTGGCCCAGCGTTCTACTAACACAATCTCTGTTGTCCGTAGGAGTAAAGGCATCCTGCACACCTTCTCAGGGACAGAGACCAACAAAATCTGGCCATATATCTACACGCTGCTGAGCACCCGGATCACGCCGGTACACCCCGAGGACACGAGCCAGGCCTTCCGCCCCGAGGACTCCTAATGCCACCTCCTATTTATTGGTCTTCGTGTGCAGTATCAATGTGGTGCTCTGTTCTCCTATATAAATTGCTGTATATGGTATTTTGTTATATATATACATATTTCTCTTTTTAGAAGCTTTAAGCACTTATGTTTTAGGAAAGTGTTTTCGATTTCGTTCAGTGTTGCAGAGATTTGTTTCTCAAAAACCAATGAAGTCCCCTGATTTAGCTGCAAACCTACTTCTATAATCAGGACACTGTGCCTATCGCTTAAAGGGTCAGTCCGCTCAGAAGTCATATTTTAGTTGGAGGTGGAGCTTTGTGGTCCAGCAAAATCAGCTTTGGGGTGACTGTCCCTTATAAAGAGTCATTGCGCCTAAAAGAGATTTCTCTTTTTCGTTCATTAAAGGACGCAGTGGAGGTCTGGATCTCTGATTGTTGGGTTATGGCGCCACCTTCAGGAGTAGGTCAGTAGGCACAAAAAAAACAGAAACACAGCCTTGTTAAGGGGTTTGGATACCACCAGGGTGGGCATATAGGCACATATAAAAAAAACACTAGAGGGCACCTCCATATAGGTGTAGCGATTTGTTAAGCACTTCAGTTCCGGAAGATTTACCCTCCCTTCATGACCAGGCACTTTACTTTAACTGACAATTGCGCTGTGGTGTGGCACTGTACCCAAATAAAATGTATGTCCTTTTTTCCCCACAATCAGAGCTTTCTTTTGGTGGTATTTGATCACCTCTGCATTTTAAATTTTTTTGCACTATAAACAAAAAAAAGAGCAAAATAATTTTTTAAAAAACAATATTTTTTACTTTCTGCTTTAAAACATATACAATAAAAAAAATAAAAAAAAATAAAATTTCAATTTAGGCCAATATGTATTCTGCTACATATTTTTGGTAATAAAAATCTCAATAGGCGTATATTGATTTGTTTGCGCAAAAGTTATAGCGTCTACAAACTATAGGATATATTTATGGCATTTTTTATTTTATTTTTTTTGTACTAGTAATGGCGGAGATCAGCAACTTATAGCGGGACTGCCATATTGCGGCAGACAAATCGGTCACTAACTGACACTTTTTTTGGGGGAACCAGTGACACTAATACCATGATCAGTGCTAAAAATATGCACTGTCACTGTACTAACGGCACTGGCTGGGAATAGGTTAAACATCAGGGGTGATCAAAGGGTTAACTGTGTGCTTAGCCAGTGTTTGTTTGTGCTTTTACTAGGGAAAGGCATGGATCCTGTGTTCCTTTGCAGGTACACAGGATCCATGCCTTCCCTACTGACAGAACGGCAATCTGCCTTGTTTACATAGGCAGACTGATGTTCTGTCTCTAACAAATCAGGGTCCATGGTTCCCGCTGATCGGCTCCCATTGTGCATAATCACAGCGGGAGCAAGCTGTGCGCATTCGTGCCCACTACCCAAAAGTGCGGGATCACGCACACATTATATATATATATATATATATATATATATATATATATATATATATATATATATATATATATATAATGTCTATATATAGATATATATATGTATATAGATATATAGAGAGAGATATACATATATATATATATATATATATATATATATATATATATATATATATATATATATATATATATATATATATATATATATATATATATATATATATATATAATGTATGTGTGTGTATATGTGATCCTGCGCACAGCGGCCACCCTATAGCAGTAAAACTGCTATAGGACAGTCGTGAAGTGGTTACACAAAAGTATAAAAGACAATAAAAATGCACTCACAAGATAAAAGTGGATCAAGGCTCGTCATAAACTCATATAGACCTCCATAGGATCACAGTGAGGCTGCAGAGCTCTGCAGGCATGTGGCTAGTTGAAGCAGAGTTCTTGTGTGCCACATCCCCTCCACTTCCTGTAGTTGCCCACCCGAGAGAGGTGCTGTTTGGAACCGCAGCGATCTTGCGACTTCGGGAAGCTGCTGATGCTTATGTTCCAGCTTGAAGCCTGACAGATGTACTTCCATCAAGAACTCTGCTTCAAAAAGCCACATGCCTGCAGAGCTCTGCAGCTTCACGGTGATCCTATGGAGGTCTATAGGGGTCTATGACAAGCCTTGATCTACTTTTATCTTGTGAGTGCATTTTTATTGTCTTTTATACTTTTTTTAAATGACTCTCTAAACCTAGATGGAGGCGCCCTCTTGTGTTTTTTCTTTATATGTGCAATAGGAGCTCAAGACTTAATCTGAGAGGAGCTTCATCTGCTTCATCTGGTGTTCCCTACCCCTCTCCTGACCCTGTATGTGGTCCATTACATGACGGTTGGGTTCCAGTCAGTGCAATAGCTTATTCATTTTCTTAGGCCTCTAGGCTGTGTTTCTGTTTTTTTTTTCGTGCCTAGTGTCCTACTCCTGAAGGTGGCGCCATAACCCAATGGTCAGAGATGCTCTCCACATGTGTCCTTCAATGAACTCGGAGAAAAGGATTTTACGGTCAGTACAAAAAAAATTTTTTTATTTAAGTATCACAATGTCAACTCCAGTAGCAAGATTTGCTAGCAAGATATCCTGATTCTGCCAGGCACAGGGTCCCACTTCTGCTGCTGCATTCTGCATATCTGGAAATAAATGGGAATTACAATAAGGAGAGCGAGACCCCAAAATGATGGTAGAACTGGGAACTCTGTAGGGATCTGGCCACTGGTGAGGTATGTTACATGGCTGCCGCATAGATCTGGGAAATCGGTTATGGGTGGGCTGACCCTTTAAAGAGTACCTGTCTCCGCCTCACACAGTGAAAGCTGCCATTTGTTGGGCTGACAAAATAATCCACTTATTATTATATTGGAAACTAGTGCTACCCTAAATTTTAACTAAAGTGGTTTTCCCTCTGCAGTAGGTTCCCCTCCTTGCTCATTTTGCCTATGGATGATAAATGGGGATGATAAATAAGGTTATATACTCCTTCAAAGTCAGAGGCTCTGTGGGCGGTGCTGGACTGGCTGGCCTGCATTGTATAAGATGATGTCAGTCATCTGCGAATGGAGGCTTAAGAGGGACCAGTGGAGGAGGAAGTCGGCGAGGGCAAGGAATAAGGTAAGTATAGTACCTTATTGGTCATCACCTAGGAAAAACAAGCATCTAACCCTTGCAGTGGGAGGGGGACCCCCTGTAAGGGTAAATCTTTTTTATTTTCTTGGAGATCAGCAAAGGCCTCATTCTCTGGAGTGTTAGCAGAGCCCAGAAAATGACTCTATTTTAAAGTAGCCACATTTTTCTTTCCAGTTTTGGATACGGGGGTAGGATTAGCAACCCTGTCATGTTTTTATTGCTTCATACAGTGGTAGGGGTGCAGAGTGTTGGACTGCCTGGCATGTTAAATGTTGTGGTAAGTATCATGTGGAGGTCGGTAGGAAGCTGTACTAGGCCTAGGACTCCTATAGGTGATCCTTATGGAAATATAGGGTGGGTGGAGGATAGAAGCACCACTCTTATGGTGGAAGTCCAGAATAAAATTTTATTTCTAATCAACAAGAAAACACCAAAATTGTTTTGGGGGGTGGAAGGGTTCCCCTTCTTCAGGGCCAGAGAAAAAGCCGACTGAGATTTGGACTGCTAAACTTAAGCTGGAATAGGAGAATGTGAATAAGGTTCAGTGGGGGAGTATTTTCAATATGAATGACCTGAGACTAGAACACGGGGACATGACCTGAGACTAGAACACGGGGACATGACCTGAGACTAGAACACGGGGACATGACCTGAGACTAGAACACGGGGACATGACCTGAGACTAGAACACGGGGACATGACCTGAGACTAGAACATGGGGACATGACCTGAGACTAGAACACGGGGACATGACCTGAGACTAGAACACAGGGACATGACCTTGAACTAGAACCCAGGACGTGATCTTGGACTAGAACAAGGGGACGTGACCTGAAACTAGAACACGGGGACGTGACCTGAGACTAGAACACGGGGATGTGACCTGAGACTAGAACACGGGGACGTGACCTGAGACTAGAACACGGGGACGTGACCTGAGACTAGAACACGGGGACGTGACCTGAGACTAGAACACGGGGACGTGACCTGAGACTAGAACACGGGGACGTGACCTGAGACTAGAACACGGGGACGTGACCTGAGACTAGAACACGGGGACGTGACCTGAGACTAGAACACGGGGACGTGACCTGAGACTAGAACACGGGGACGTGACCTCAAACTAGAACGCGGGGACATGACCTGAGACTAGAACACGGGGACATGACCTGAGACTAGAACACGGGGACATGACCTGAGACTCGAACACGGGGACGTGATCTTGGACTAGAACACGGGGAAGTGACCTTGAACTAGAACACGGGGACATGACCTGAGACTAGAACATGGGACATGACCTCGAACTAGAACACGGGATATGACCTGAGACTATAACAGGGGGATATGACTTGATACTAGAACACGGGATATGACCTGAGACTAGAACAGGGGGACATGACCTCAGACTGTGGCCCCAACGCACAGTATCACGGCTGCAGCATTTAAACAGCCTACTCCGACTGTTGTTTAGCCTTTAGGTGGCTGGCTGTGGGGGGGGGGGGGTAAAACTGCAGCTCTGTGACCTCTTTACCCCCAGGACAGAAGGTGATGAAAAAGGCAAAACATTTGGGGAGCCATTTGAACCGATAAAGATCATGTGTTGTGGTGACAACACTCCTGATAAAATTTCCTCTCACTTTCTGATGTGTCTGTGGGACAGGAAGTGACATCTCCCCAATGGAACACAGATGAAAAAAAAAGAAAACTTAGTTTTTAACCCTTCCTTATTCCATCCAAAACCAAAATAAGGGTTTAGATACACTTTAAATGAAGACTGCCAATTTGAAAGCCAAAAGAAACCTTTAATCAGAACGTAGCGACTCGGCGCCCTCGGAACAAGTGACTGCCCTGCGGCACGAGGCATGATGTACCTCCTATCACTCTTGAGGTCCTAGCGGGTTTCAGATCTGCTTACCTAATGGCTGCGGTCGCTCTGTAGGGGGCGACAGGTACTCTTTGACAATTTCTGTGTGACTTGTTTGTTATTAGTGAGCTTTCGTTAAATATTTTCTTTTATTCTAGTGATGAAAAAAAAAGTTGTGTTAAAAGTGTATTTTTTATTTTTTGAACACGGTAAAAAAAAGATATATTCTGGAAGTCCAAAGATGCTGAGAGTTGGTATAGAATGAGAGTTTAATCCGAGTATTGGCTGGGCCATGTGATCTACATTATAGAGAGATGCACAGCCCCATTATACACAGATTTAAAGAGACCGCTCATTGTTCTGTCATTAATATCATATCATCAAATGTGATTAAAATACAGATTTTTAAATCGTGTTTTTTTTTTTTTTTCTTTGTTTGTTCATCAGTGTGCATTCACATGGGCGCAACATACATGAGAATGCAAATGACCATAAAATCATACAGCACATATACAGGCATGATAGTCATGTGTGTGTATATGTTCGATCACATATGATTGCAGATACATACCTACCAGCATGGGCATCCGCAGAACTTTTTTCAGGGGGGGGGGGGGGGGGGCATCATTTTAAGGTCACCCATGCTCTGACCCTTTTCGACAATGTCATTATCAGATTATCACGGTCATAGACTGCAGACATAGTACAGGTGATGGTCAGAGACTGTGGACATGGCCCAAGAGACTGTTGGAGACTGCGGACATGGCCCAAGAGACTGTCAGAGACTGCGGACATGGCCCAAAGACTGTCGGAGACTGCGGACATGGCCCAAGAGACTGTGAGTGACTGCGGACATGGCCCAAGAGACTGTCAGAGACTGCGGACATGGCACAAGAGACTGTCAGAGACTGCGGACATGGCCCAAGAGACTGTCAGAGACTGCGGACATGGCCCAAGAGACTGTTAGGGACTGCGGACATGGCCCAAGAGACTGTTAGAGACTGCAGACATGGCACAAGAGACTGTCAGAGACTGCGGACATGGCCCAAGAGACTGTTAGAGACTGCGGACATGGCCCAAGAGACTGCTAGGGACTGCGGACATGGCCCAAGAGACTGCTAGGGACTGCGGACATGGCCCAAGAGACTGTCAGAGACTGCGGACATGGCCCAAGAGACTGTCGGAGACTGCGGACATGGCCCAAGAGACTGTGAGTGACTGCAGACATGGCATAAGAGATGACCAGAGACTGCATACATGGCCCAAGAGACTGCGGACATTGCACAAAAGACTGTCAGAAACTGCATACATGTGGGGGGAGTGACAGAGGGGGTGACAGAGAGGAGTGTGACAGAGAGAGACAGAGGGGTGAGAGAGAGAGAGAGGGTGACAGAGAGGGGTGATAGGGGTCATCACTCCTGATCCGATCCCTAAATCCAGGGGGGGGGGGGGCACTTGCCCCCCCCTTACCCCTACCTGCGGACGCCCATGCCTACCAGTGTATAATAATATATGTGATCCACTGGCACTGAATGGCTTAGGACAACAGTCAGTGTGTCGGGTCCAGTAACCCACAGCCACCAATCAGAATGCATCGTTCACTAATCTGATTCAGCAAACTCTTGGTTGGTTAAAGCTGAACTCCAGGTCTTTATAAAAGGCACAGGTTATCGCAAGCTCTGTAGTCATTAAAAGTATTTTTTTTATAAATGCAAGTGCTTGAAGGAGACCAGGTATTAGCCTCTTGTAGTCCCTGTACAGCAGAGCTCAAAGTGAGAGAGGGGAAAAGCAGCACCAGGAGCCAGTCTGTGCTACAGTGCTCATGGTCTACATACTGACAGAAGGAGAGAGCAGAGTGACGGAGATGAGCTCATCAGTTTGTTGCTTCATTTTTTTGCTGACCAATCGCAGGCTGAGATAGGGACCTGTAAATGTTGCTAAACCCCTTGGCGCCAGCTCCGGCCTGGCCCTTTAAGGGGTTTATAATGGCAGGGGGTTGGGCTTGTGACCACCGCGATTGGAGAAAAAGTTTTTGTGTTGTCATTCATATTCTCTGAAAAATGGCCAAGAAATCATAAATTCTGCCAGGGTAGAATTTTCCGGCGGGAAATGTTCGATGGGAGCTTGTTGTTGCAAATTCCGACCGTGTGTAGGCTCCATTGGACATTTGCTGTTGGAATTTCCGACAACACAGATTTGAGAGCTGGTTCTTAAATTTTCCGACAGCAGAAACGGTTGTCGTAAATTGCGATCGTGTGTAGACAATTCCACAAAATTCCACGCATGCTCGGATTCAGGCAGAAGAGCCGCACTGGCTATTGAACTTCATTTTTCTCGGCTCGTCGTATGTGTTGTACATCACCGCGTTCTTGGCGAACCCGAAATTTCCAACAACATTTGTGTGACCGTGTGTATGCAAGACAAGTTTGAGCCAACATCCGTCGGAAATAAATCCACGGTTTGATTGTCGGAAATTCCAAACGTCTGTGTTATGGTATGTTATGCCCCGGACACACGAATGGAAATTCGGCCAGCAAAAGACCGATGAGAGCTTTTGGTCGGAAAATGCGACCGTGTGTACGCTCCATCGGACTTTTGCTGGCGGAATTCCCACCAGCAAAAGATTGAGAGCAGGTTCTCTACTTTTCGGTTGGAAAAAATTCCTATCCCAAAATATGTTCATCTGTATGCAATTCCGACGCGCAAAATTCCTACGCATGCTCGGAAACAATTTGACGCATGCTCGGAAGCACAGAACTTCATTTTCTCGGCTCATCGTAGTGTCGTACGTTAGACATGTGCACAACAGAAAAATTAGTTTTTTTTCGTTTCGTTTTTTTCGTTTCCGTTGATTCGTAACGATTCGTAAATTCGTAAGTCGTCGGTGTTCGTATTCGTAACGATTCGTAAGAGTTATTTTTTTGTTGATTTTGTTTTTCCGTTAGTTTAATTTTCGTTTATTCAAAATTCGGACGCATTCGTATTTTCGTAGATTTAGTTACATTCGTACTTTCGTTAGATTGATTTATTCGTACTTTCGTAACATTGTTTTCGTAGATTCGTAAATTCATAATTTTATGTAATGTGTATGCTATTATTACATTTTAAGAGAAACGGAAAATTACGAATCGAAAAAAAAAGTTACGAATGTACGAATTTTTTCGTTCAATCCATTCGAGGCACGTTAAGCAGCGCCATTGTAAGAGACACGGAAAATTACCAATTCAACAGAAAAAAAAGTTACGAATGTACGAATTTTTTCGTTCATTTTGATTTTCGTTGTTCCTGTTTTCATTTTTCGGATTTTCTTCTTTCGTAGTTTCGTTGTTTCTAATTTGGTTATTTCGGATTTTCGTTGTTTTTCGTATTCGTTCGATTCAAACGATTCGTTATCCGTTAAAATTTTTAGCGAATCGTTCGTTCATTCGTACGATAACGAATTAACGAATATAACGAAAAAAAAACTAAACGAATTGCACATGTCTATCGTACGTCACTGCGTTCTTGATGGTCGAAAGTTCAGACAACTTGTGTGTGATCGTGTGTATGCAAGCCAAGCTTGAGCGGAATTCCGTTGGAAAAACCATCCAAGATTTTTCGGACGGAAATTCTACTCGTGTGTACGCGGCATTACAGCAGCAGGAAGAGGTTACTAACAGCAGGACGAAAATGAAGTCTTCTGCTCTGTTTGATAGGGCCATACTGTGAGGCAGAGCTGTGTATATCTCAGAACTGGATGGACCGAAATACAAATCCTTTGATAGTTAAAACCTGTGTATTTATCTGTTTGCCCGGAGTTCAGCTTTAAAGGCTGCTGTGCTTTGCATGTTTTCTTTGCTATATGCAGGGCCTTACTCAAAAATCAATAATGGTATTTTTTATAAGTCTTGGAGACATTTGTGATCTTTTTAGGGTGTCCAACAAATCTTCATGTGTGCCGCACTTCACTGGTACCAAGACAACTCTGAATACCCCTGCAATTCTGTATACCGTGTACCCATAGGCCATATACATATATAAAATAGAAGCAAAAAGGGCGCATTGGAAAGCGCAGATAAAGCCACTTTTATTGAATAAAATCCAATTAAAATGTACTTACAATAAAATAACTTTATCGTGGCATATCCCTTTTTAGCGGAGCGCCAGGTCACGCCAACAGTTGCATAAAACATTCTCACTCTGTTGCCCTGAAAAATGTTACAACTTCAATCCCCCTGCTGTACCAGCTGTTCTGCCCAATGATATCACCGGGAGCGCTCTGTCCTCCAGATTCTTGCAGCCAGCCTCCTAATGATGCGCATGTGCCGCAGTGGGTCACCAGGGGGCAAGAACCAGGAAGAGACCTGATGATGCGCTGCGGGGCATGTGCCATAGAGTGCCCCTGAGCCACCCTGGCATGCATGATGTGTACGTATCCCAGGGGGCTGTATGCAACGGGCACGTTATTCTTGCCTAGTCAAGAATCCAGAATCTGTTACCACCCATAAAAGATATATTTTTTTTTAAATATGCCGCTGTTAGAGAGGAGGGGAGTAGGGGTGTAATTCAAGAAAGTGGGTAGAGAGACTGAAGTCACCCTTTAATTTGCTCCCCAGTCACAGTGGACACTCCTCTTTCCTTATTCGGCTTCAGGGAGTGCCGCTGTTCTCTGCATGCAAACAGCAGTCTCTCTGCAGCACTCCTACATCCCCCGAAGCAGAGCCCAGCAATCGGCAGCAAGCAATGTCCCCTCTGTCCCTTCATTTTGTTGAGATTTCCTCCAACTTCCTGTTGGGTCTCTGGAACAGGAAGTGAAAGGAAATCTTGCTAAAGGGACACAGATAAAAAAAAAAGCTGCTGGCTTTTAACCCCTTCCCCACTCTATTCAAAATATTTTGATTATACACTTCAATCGCTTTTGAAGCCGATTTGCATGGCAGTGTCATCTTTGTTCTATCTGTATAAAAGTTCTGAATCTTCTCACCATCATTATTCTCATATTATTACTAACCCAATAAGTCCTACAAGGATAATAACATCGCCATCCCATAACGTCACAAATAGCTGGATTGTTCCTTTTATAGACACATTTGAAAGTTATTATAGCCAAAAAATGAAAACAGAACATCAGTCCTTCGACAGCAGAGAAGAAAACTTTTATTGCATCCCTTTAAAGGAAATCTGTACAGAAAAGAGGCTGTCATTGCTGACCTTCTGAAAATGCATGTTGCCTGGCTGTCATGCCTATCCAAGGGCTTCAGTACTTTTTTTAGTCTCTGAGCAAAAACATGTATGCAGATCAGGCGTTCTAACTTTAGAGTGACTTTCCTGACTTGCTTGTTCCATATTCTTGCTTGTTCAGTGTTTTTTAAAAATGTGTCTTTAGATATAAATATACAAGTGTGTGTGTGTGTGTGTGTGTGTGTGTGTGTGTGTGTGTGTGTGTGTGTGTGTGTATATATATATGTGTGTGTGTGTGTGTGTGTGTGTGTGTGTGTGTGTGTGTGTGTGTGTGTGTGTGTGTGTGTGTGTGTGTGTGTGTATATATATATATATATATATATATATATATATATATATATATATATATATATATATATATTATGTATGTGTGCGTATATATATAAATGTATGTGCATATATACAGTATCTCACAAAGGGAGTACACCCCTCACATTTCTGTAAATATTTTCTTCTATCTTTTCATGTGACAACACTGAAGAAATGACACTTGGCTACAATGTAAAGTAGTGAGTGTACAGCTTGTATAACAGTGTAAATTTGCCGTCCCCTCAAAATAACTCAACACACAGCCATTAATGTCTAAACTGCTGGCAACAGACGTGATTAGACCCCTAAGTGAAAATGTCCAAATTGGGCCCAATTAGCCATTTTCCCTCCCCCGGTGTCATGTGACTCGTTAGTGTTACAAGGTCCCAGGTGTGAATGGAGAGCAGGTGTGTTAAATTTGGTGTTATCGCTCTCACTCTCTCATACTGGTCACTGGACGCTCAACATGGCACCTCATGGCAAAGAACTCTCTGAGGATCTGAAAAAAAGAATTGTTGCTTTACATAAAGATGGCCTAGGCTATAAGAAGATTGCCAAGACCCTGAAACTGAGCTGCAGCACGGTGGCCAAGACCATACAGCGGTATAACAGGACAGGTTCCACTCAGAACAGGCCTCGCCATGGTCCACCAAAGAAGTTGAGTGCACGTGCTCAGCGTCATATCCAGAGATTGTCTTTGGGAAATAGACGTATGAGTGCTGCCAGCATTGCTGCAGAGGTTGAAGGGGTGGGGGGGTCAGCCTGTCAGTGCTCAGATCATACGCCGCACACTGCATCAAATTGGTCTGCATGGCTGTCGTCCCAGAAGGAAGCCTCTTCTAAAGATGATGTATAAGGAAGACCGCAAACAGTTTGCTGAAGACAAGCAGACTAAGGACATGGATTACTGGAACCATGTCCTGTGGTCTGATGAGACCAAGATAAACTTATTTGGTGTCAGATGGTGTCAGGCGTGTGTGGGGGCAACCAGGTGAGGAGGACAAAGACAAGTTTGTCTTGCCTACAGTCAAGCATGATGGTGGGAGTGTCATGGTCTGGGGCTGCATGAGTGCTGCCGGTGTTCTATCACCAAGTGTCCGGCTGTCACTAGGTGTCCGAAGTCTACTGCGCATGCGCAGCGCATGCGCAGTCTGGATCCAGAAGTTTTTCGGAAATTGTCGGAAGATGAGCGGCGCCTGCGCCGTGAGTCGAGGAGAAGCCCCCACCATCCAAGCGGACATAGGGTTAGTAAAATTGAGAGGGCCCCTCGCGGGCTCGCTTCGCTCGCCACGCATCGGGCACGGCCTCGCTGCGCTCGGCACTTTTATATTCTAACTCTATGTCCACTGGGATGGTGGGGCTTGAAAGTGGACTCACGGCGCAGGCGCCGTTCATCCTCGGTAATTTTCGGAATATGGGCGTCCTGTGTACTGCGCATGCGCAGTACACCTCGGACACTTGGTGATGGGGGACGGATAGTGATACAACACCGGCACTGGGGAGCTACAGATCATTGAGGGAACCATGAATGCCAACATGTACTGTGACATACTGAAGCCGAGCATGATCCCCTCCCTTCGGAGACTGGGCCGCAGGGCAGTATTCCAACATGATAACGACCCCAAACACACCCCCAAGACGACCACTGCCTTGCTAAAGAAGCTGTGGGTAAAGTTGATGGACTGGCCAAGCATGTCTCCAGACCTAAACCCTATTGAGCATCTGTGGGGCATCCTCAACCGGAAGGTGGAGGAGCGCAAGGTCTCTAACATCCACCAGCTCCGTGATGTCGTCATGGAGGAGGGGAAGAGGACTCCAGTGCCAACCTTTGAAGCTCTGGTCAACCTCTATGCCCAAGAGGGTTAAGGCAGTGCTGGAAAATAATGGTGGCCACACAAAATATTGACACTTTGGGCCCAATTTGGCCATTTTCACTTAGGGGTGTACTCACTTTTGTTGTCAGCGGTTTAGACATTAATGGCTGTGTGTGGAGTTATTTTGAGGGGACAGAAAATTTACACAGTTATACAAGCTGTACACTCACTACTTTACAATGTAGACAAGTGTCATTTCTTCAGTGTTGTCACATGAAAAGATAGAAGAAAATATTTACAAAAATGTGAGGGGTGTACTTACTTTTGTGAGATAGTGTGTGTGTGTGTGTGTGTGTGTGTGTGTGTGTGTGTGTGTATATATATATATATATATATATATATATATATATATATATATATATATATATATATATATATATATATATATATATATATATATAAAAAACATTTTTTATAATAATATCATTTTTTTTTATTTTTTTTAACAAATCTTTTTTTGCATTTGTTTTGTACAAATTATATTTTGGTAAAGATATTTGAAGTGACTTTAGAATACAATATATTAAAATGTATGATGAATAATTTGTAGTTTTATACAATGTAATAAATTTGTAGATCATAGCGCTACAGTGTGACGTTTGGGGATCTCATGTAGACTTTTCCTTACTTCACTGTATGGAGCTCATATGTGGTCCAAAGTTGTCTGTACAATATTAGAATTTTATTTGAAATTGTTTAAGAATGTTTGTTTAATTTTGTAATCATTAGTGGGATTAATTCAACATTTACTTTTTGAACACGGTTAAATAGATAACGATAAAGTAGCCAAACCTAACAATGCCAGCATCGCCTTGTAATATCGAACAAATCTACATTTTACCATGGGACTTTGAAGGCAGTAAAAAGAGTATAAAAAGAGTGAAATGTGCCAATGACGTAAACTCGAAACGCGTTGTGTGCACATTGCATCTGGGATAAGTGCAATTTTGATAAGCACCTAATGATGATATGATATCCCCTAATAAGGGCTTTTTATGCAGCTTTATAAGACATACAGTGCCTTGAAAAAGTATTCATACACCTTGAAATTGTTCACATTTTGTCATGTTACAATCAAAAACGTAAATGTATTTTATTGGGATTTTATGTGATAGACCAACACAAAGTGGCACATAATTGTGAAGTGGAAGGAAAATGATTAATATTTTTTATAAATTAATTGACAGATAAATATCTGAAAAGTGCGGCGTGCATTTGTATTCAGCCTACTTTACTACCATTAACTAAAATCTAGTGGAACCAATTGCCTTCAGAAGTCACCTAATTAGTAAATAGACACCACCTGTGTGTAATTTAATCTCAGTATAAATACAGCTGTTCTGTGAAGCTCTCAGAGCTTTATTAGAGAACCTTAGTGAACAAACAGCATCATGAAGGCCAAGGAGCACACCAAACCGGTCAGGGATAAAGTTGTGGAGAACTTTAAAGTAGGGTTAGATTATCTCACGGAACAGGGTTCAATCCATCATCTGAAATGGAAAGAGTATTAAAAAAAAAAAAAAAAAAAAAAAAAAAAAAAAAGAAATGGAAAGAGTATGGCACAACTGTAAACCTACCAAGACATGGCCGTCCACTGAAACTGACAGGCCGGGCAAGGAGAGCATTCATCAGAGAAGCAGCCAAGAGGCCCATGGTAACTCTGGAGAAGCTGCAGAGATCCACAGCTCAGGTGGAAGAATCTGTCCACAGGACAACTATTAGTCGTGCTCTCCACAAATCTGGCCTTTATGGAAGAGCGGCAAGAAGAAAGATATATTGTTGAAAGAGAGACATGAGAAGTCCTGTTTGCAGTTTGCGAGAAGCCATGTGGGGGACACAGCAAACATGTGGAAGAAGGTGCCTAAAAACATAACGCTATGTGTGGCGGAAAACTAACACTGCACGTCACCCTGAACACACCATCCCCACCGTGAAACATGGTGGTGGCAGCATCATGTTGTGGGATGCTTTTCTTCAGTAAGGACAGGGAAGCTGATCAGAGTTGATGGGAAGATGGATGGAGCCAAATACAGGGCAATCTTAGAAGAAAACCTGTTATGCCTCGTACACACGATCGGATTGTTGGCCAACAAATCCGTGGAATTTTGTCCGAAGGGCGTTGGCTCCAACTTGTCTTGCATACACACAGCTAAACAAATGTTGGCCAACAATTACGAACGCAGCTTGGACCAATGTATATCTGTGTGTGCCATACATGTGACGTCCCTCGTGGACGATGGAGATCACTGTAGTAAGCAATGCTCTGTGCCATGAGCCCACCCACTGTAATTCACACGCCCGGCGTCCTGAAAGGGGCCAGATGCATGAATAGGAGGTGGCAGTGTCCTGACAAAATAGGGGCCATGGATAGAGCATGGGGGTGGCGGCCGTGGATAGAGGGGGCGGCGCTCCGGCACCCCTAATGGATGGGCCACCACTGCTTCCAGTGCTCATTGGAGTTCTGGGATGGGAAGGGGGCGGGAGCAGTTGGTTCAGGCTCGCTAGCTGTCAATCAGGCATCTGGGTGGATCCTGACATTCTTGTCGGGATCCTTCTTGGAGCGCCTCTGTGACATCAGCTGGCAGTGGGCTTTTGCCCATTGTCAGCTAAATCTTGGTCACAGTAGAGCAAAAGTAAGTGCATTTCTGTGACCCACAAGAGAAGTGTAGCCAAAATATTATTACCCATACTTCTCCTTTAAATAATGGGGGTGGAGCAGTAACTCTAATGCCCTGTACACACGACCATTTTTCCCGTCGGAATAAACTCTGAAGGTTTTTCCAACGGAGTTCCGATGGAATTCTGCTGAAACTGTCTTGCCTACACACGATCGCGCCAAAGTCCGACCGTCAAGAACGTGGTGACGTACAACACGTACGACAGGACTAGAAAAAGGAAGTTCAATAGCCAGTAGCCAATAGCTTCCATCTCATACTTGCTTCAGAGCATGCGTCGTTTTTGCGTCGTGCCTGGTCATAGGTTGGGTTTGCACCTGTGAGAGGCCCTAGAACGCAGTCTGGTTGGACGCATTGATTGGGTACCAATCTCTTCTCTGAGGCAATCAGTGGGCGCGTTTGTCTCGCTGTGTATTCCGGGAGAGGGTACTTAAGGTGCTGAAGTCACGTGGTTTGGGGTTCCGGTCCAGAAGTTGTTGCTGACTCCATGGTCCTTGTCCTCCTGACCAGCCCCCAGAGGCCCTCATGGCCTGGGGTGCGGATCCATCCGTTTCCGATCCTCGGAACTGGCTAATTCGAGGCGCAGTAACTGGAAGGAGGATTCTAAGGTGTTCCGGTGCCGTCTCTGGTTTGGAGAGGCCCAGCAACTCTACATGCAACCAGAGGAGGACTCTTCAGTAAGAGCCATGCACGAGGCTGGCTGCTCGGTAAAAGCCTGGAAGCTGAGCTGCCATGGACATTGATTGAATCCACAATTTCTTACGGTACCGCTGGACCGGCTGAAAGATTCTGGTACAGTAAGAAAAGTTCCTACATTAACCTTCCTATTACAACCAAGTTCTTCAACCAAGTCTGTGTGAGAGACTTTGCAAAGCTAGAATTACTGTTGGCTGCTATATCCAAGCTCAAGGATTTATCCAGCAATTAAAGAATCCAGTTGCGAGTGGCTATTCCCTGGATTATGTACAGAGAGAGACTTTTATTGAAGTCAGCAGTTCCAAGCACCTGAGCTAAACTTCATCCTTATACCCTCTATTACCAACTGAGAGACTGAGTTTGTTCAACTGTTTTAAGCAAAATAAAATCCTAAAAAAGAATTCAGGTGTCGATCTCTACAGTTACTGGGCCATCAACCCTGGGAACCCCTAGACAAGGACAACGAGTACGAGCTGGAGGAGGTAATCGGCAAGCCCAGAAAAATGCGGCGCCTTCGGGGGTCAGTGCTACATAAAATATTTTCTTTGTGAAAAAATGAAGAATAAACAACTGCCATTTAAAAAAAAAAAATCAAATATGCTAAGGAGAAAGGGGAAATGTTTTTGTTTATTTTTTTTTATTTAGTAAATTTAGCCCCTCGGCATGTAAGAGATCCTTTACCTGTTTCAGCAGAATAAAAGGCTGTGTGCACTGTGGGAATTGGCTCCGGGGCTCTCTTCTTCGAGATACATGATTCATCCGAATGGCTCGTGAGTGATGTTGTTATGGTGTGACATTCCTCTCTGCTGTCTCATCCTGTTTCTGTTTGATTTCACGTTTTTCGTAACTCAGTGTGTGAATTCGCACAGCGTTAAAGGTGGGGGGAGGGGGTCATCTCCAAACCGCCTGATTGTGATTTACATGGGAAACAACAAAATATTATTTTATTCTGGATTGTTAATGTGTACATTAGTAACTAAAATACAAAATAAAATAATTTACAAGATGCTAAAATGCTTGCACCAGGAATAAAAAAAAATCAAGCACACACACAGACAGACACACACACACAGACACACATACACAGACATAGACAGAGACACACACACACAGACACACACACAGACACACACACAGACATGGACAGAGACACACACACACACACACACACACACACACAGACACACACACAGACATGGACACACATACACACACAGACACACACACACAGACAAACACACAGACATAGACACACATACACACACAGACACACACACAGACATGGACACACAGACATAGACACAGACACACACACAGACATAGACTCGCATACACATACACACACAGACACACACACAGACATAGACACACACACACACAGACATAGACACACACAGACATAGACAGACACACACAGACACACACACACACAGACAGACACACACATAGACAGACACACACACACACAGACACACAGACATAGACACAAACACACACACACACACACACACACACAGACATAGACACACGCACACACACACAGACATAGACACACGCACACACACACAGACATAGACACACACATATACACACAGACACACACACATACAGACACACACACACACACACACACACAGACATAGACACACGCACACACACACAGACATAGACACACGCACACACACACAGACATAGACAGAGACACACAGACATAGACACACACATATACACACAGACACACACACATACAGACACACACACACACACAGAAGACACACAGAAATAGACAGACACACACACACACAGACACACACACAGACATAGACACAGACACACACACATACAGACACACACACACACAGAAGACACACAGACAGACATGCACACAGATAGATAGACAGACAGACACACAAACATGCAGAGACAGACACACACAGATGGACACACAGAGAAAGACACACACACAGACAGACCCAAAGAGACAGACACACAAACACACAGAGACAGATAGACACACACAGACAGACACACAGAGACAGACAGACACACACACACACACACACACACAGACACACAGAGACAGACAGACACACACACACACACAGACACACAAACACACAGAGACAGACAGACAGACAGACACACACACACACACACACACACACAGACACGGACAGACACACACAAATGCATGTTAAAATTGGTAATAAAGCCTCAGTGTTTGTTTCATATCTCAATACGTTGATCACAATAAAATAAGCATTTCCCAATAAACTATCTTTTCCAATTATTTACCCCAGCACTTTACATGTTGCTTCTGGGCTCCTGCTCGCTGTGTTGTTTCCCTGAACCTCTGATCTTCACAGGAAAGAGTTAACAGTGGACAGTGCAGTCTCAAGCCAGCTTGGAGAAGGGAGGAGCAGGGGTAGTGCCTTGCCATTCTAGTCTAGCAAGGGATCATTTTCGAATTTGCGGGACGTTGGGCTTTTAGAGTGGACAGTGCAGTCTCCAGCCAGTCTGTTTGCTTAGAGAAGGAGGAGGGAAGAGCAGGGAAGTGAGGGGGGGGGGAGTATAGTGGCACTTGGAGAGAGAAATAAAACTATAGGTAAAGGTGATTATGATAATAAAATCTAGTGGTTGGGGGTAGCTTGGAACCTGGAAAGTTCAGTTCAGGCTTGAATGGGTTAGGAAACAAGTTTGATGGGTTAAAGATGTATATTGCGCTCTAGAGGTGCAGCCAGCTGAGGAAGAGGAAGCGGCTCTGTAGATGTATAATGTGGAGAACAGCGGCGCTCATCTGAGTGCAGTATATTAAAATGATTAATGATGAATTTATTAAGATAAAAAAAATTGAAATAAGAATTAACTCTCAGGGTAAGGGTTAAAATGGCTAGTCACAAGGGGAGGCTCGCTGTGCAGTCCAGATAGCCGGCGGTGTGGGGTGCTGCTGCTGTCTCGCTAGCTGCAGGGGTTTCCAAAGCTCCGAGTCAAGCTGGCAGTCGTCTCCCCGTCGGCTGTGACATCACTGGATGTGGGGCACAGGGCCAGCAGGTACGCGTCCGGAGTATGCGTGCTCCTTCTTCAGGCTGTGATCATCAGCCTGAAGCTAGGCTATGGGGCTGTGTGTTTCTATTGATGCACACTGTGTAGGGGGACACAACTCTAGTCCCTGATGCAAGGGTGACTCGGAGGCCAAAGGATGCTGCCATAGAAAGGAGCCACACTGAAACAGGAAACCTGCGGCAGTGGTCATGGTACCAGCTTAAATTGAAACAAATTGATGCTCCTCCATCCGTGTGAGTGGTCCTTCAAAGCCTCTTCACTAATGCACTCAGCTGGCAGTCCCACCCTGAACATCATCAAGTACAATGCAAGGCCAATAGTCCTGTCCTGCTTGGTGCGTGAGGATGGCAAGGGACCGCCCACACCCCGGAGCTTCTGTGGTCCCCCGCCGGCACTCCAGGCCCCTCCTCTTCAGCGGGTGTCCCCACGGAAAATGGCTTTACATGAGGGCACCAGTGCGTGCTCGCTCCCGACCTGCCCGCGTCTATTGACACAGAGCAGGCGGCTCGGCCCCGCTCCCATGTCACAGCATTTGATTGACAGCAATGGGAGCCAATGGCTCCCACTGCTATCAATCTGCCCAACAAGGAGGAAAACATCAGCGAGAACTGGATCGGATCAGGCTCAGGTAAGAAAAGTGGGGTGGGGTGCATTAAGGTGAAAAGGCTTTAGAACCACTTTAATGAGCATTTTAGCATTTTTAGGGCCACTGCAAGGGTAGATTTTTTTTTTACAATTCTGGATTTCAGCTATAAATCTAAAATACAAATTAAGAAATAAAATAATATTTGTATAGAAGTTGGCTTTGAGTTTCCATTAGCTGTATAATTAACTGTAGCTTATTTTCCTACATTACCATCTATTTTAGACTTAATAAGGCTCACCAGAGGCTTTCAGCACCCTTTAAAGTAGACCTTTCTACAAAAAGGAGAGGTCCACCCACTAATTCACCCCAACTAATCAAAAAAACACTGTATTAAAATGAAAGTGTCTCCATTCCTTGACAAAGTCCTTCTGTGACTAAATGCATTGGACAGTAGTGTTTGCCTTGTACACACGTCTCATGTCTGGATGTTCAGCAGTGGTGTTTTGAGTGGTGGATAGACCAACACAAACAATTTGTATCAGGGAAAGTTGTAGCACTTAACAATGTAAGTGTTGGATACATTGTTTTTTAAGCTGATCTCCAGCCTCACCTTCAGTCTTGCACAGTTGTACAGGCTCCTGTACTGTACTGAAATTGCATACTGTCACCTACCTTGGTTGGAGGCCAAAATGAGAAGAGGGCTTCCCTTGCGGTTCTGGTCCGAGCACCCCTGAGGATGGAGACAGAGGCACAGGGCCCAAAGTAGCTTGGGTGCCGATAATCAGGTAGCAGTAGAGCTTGTGCTGTAGCTAGCAGTGAACCACACCAGGAGTGTGTTGTGGGTGGTAGTCTGCAGAATGGCACCCGGAAGAATAACCATGGCAGGCTGGAGTGGAGACTATGTAGGAGTCCACCTGGAAGTAGGGTGAGGTGAGCGCCAGGATCTAGAATGTTGTCATGAGACAAGCCAAGGTCAGCACAAAATAATAGCAGGAAAGTGGTCAGTAGCCAGGCTAAGGTCATACATGTAGGAGCAGGAGTTAGCGTAATGAAGAGGCAAGCCAAGGTCAGCACTGGAGAAGGCAGAGCGTGATCAGAGACAAGCCAAGATTTGCACTGGAGACGGCAGAGCATGGTCACGGACAAGCCAGGGTCAGCACTAGAGATGGCAGAGCATGGTCAGAGACGAGCCAAGATTAGCACTGGAGACGGCAGAGCATGGTCGGAGACAAGCCAAGATTAGCACTGGAGACGGCAGAGTGTGGTCAGAGACAAGCCAAGATTAGCACTGGAGACAGCAGAGCATGGTCAGAGACAAGCCAAGGTCAGCACTGGAGACATAGCGTGGTCAGAGAAAAGCCAAGATTAGCACTGGAGATGGCAGAGCATGGTCAGAGACCAGCCAGGGTCAGCACTAGAGACGGCAGAGCATGGTCAGAGACGAGCCAAGATTAACACTGGAGACGGCAGAGCATGGTCAGAGACAAGCCAAGATTAGCACTGGAGACGGCAGAGTGTGGTCAGAGACAAGCCAAGATTAGCACTGGAGACAGCAGAGCATGGTCAGAGACAAGCCAAGGTCAGCACTGGAGACAGAGCGTGGTCAGAGAAAAGCCAAGATTAGCACTGGAGATGGCAGAGCATGGTCAGAGACCAGCCAAGATTAGCACTGGAGACGGTAGAGTGTGGTCAGAGACAAGCCAAGGTCAGTATCTGGAATTCACAGTACAAGGTCAGAAGCAAGCCTGGCCAGCAACAGAAGGTCAATCAGCGGGAACAGGAACACAGGTCATGAAGAACATCCAGCAATTATCACACATCAGGGCTTCCTTTAAATAGGCAACTTGGTGTGATTCCCAGAATTGGGCATTAGTGGGCGTGCACGCTACTGCATACAGATACGCCGACATGTCAGTGCGCATGAGCAATAGCTGGATGAGTATGTGCTCAAGCATTAGCTGTACGAGTATTTGTTTCCTGACACATACTCTGATTTTACTGCACACTGTGAGCTTCTCACTATGTGCATTAGATGCTACAGAAAGTCAGATAGAACCCACCTGATTTCCTGGCTGGAGGACATCCCCAGCCTGACTGCCCCTTGCCTTCTACTTTTATTGTGTGGGGTCCAGTTTAGTCATGGTGACTCAGTGTTACATGGGGGCTAACTGCGTTACCTAGGGCAGTATGCTCTTTTCAGGGTCTATCTGCAGTCCCACCAGCCATGATCTGCTAGAATTGCATGGAGAAGCACGGAGACCCGATGATATGAATGGGTCCTAAATAATGTGTAACCCTCTTGTACTTTATTGTAACTGTACTGTCTCCCTTTTATATTGTAAAGCGTAAACTGTTGGCGCTATATAAATCCTGTATAATAATAATAGTAGAAAGGAAATCAAAAAGGTATTACAGTGGAACCTTGGATTACCAACATAATCCGATCCAGGAGAATGCTTGTAATCCAAAGCACTCGCATATCAAAGCGAGTTTCCCCATTGCAGTCAATGGAAACTAAGATAATTTGTTCCGCATTGACTTATTTTGCATGCAATACCGCATGTGGCCAGAGGTGGGGGGGGGGGGGGGGGGGGCGCCGGAGAGCCTAGGAAATATTCGGGGAGCGCTTGGCTGAACTTGGAAACACTCGGGAACGGGGTATTTCCAAGTATTTCCGAGTGATTCTGAGTTTTTCCGAACGGCCCTGAAACGTTCCGAGTGTCACCAGCGCCCCCGCACCTCTGGCCAAATGCGGTACTGCACACCTCATTAGCTTGAATTCTGCTCGTCTTTCAAAACACTCTTTAACCAAGGTTCCACTGTATTTGAAAATGTCATTAGCATGTTCATAAAGAGGGACAGAATCAACCAGGGAAGGCAAAATATAAGCAGATTAAACTTCATCTTAGGAAACAGTTTATCACGGAATTTGCACAGTGGGCTACACTTCCTAGGATCGATCGTCTTATTATTATTATTATTATTATTATAAAGGATTTATATAGCGGCAACAGTTTGCGCAGCGCTTTACAATGTTAGGGCAGACAGTACAGTTACAATACCATTTAATACAGGAGGAATCGGAGGGCCCTGCTCGTAAGAGCTTACAATCTAGAAGACTTATCTGTGATGTAGTCATTACGAACAAATTATCTTGTCTATGACATAAAGGCCAACACCTGCATGCGCTGAGTCCTTAAATATCGCTTTCTATTGTGTCCCGGCCTCAACAGTTGAAGGGAGGGAATTATCGTGTCCTGGATGTGACTGTTAACTGGCTCATGACTCATAAATAAGTCAGCGAGCTGCAGGCCGAGGTTATTGATTAGGTGCAGTGGAATCCTCCTGTGGCCTCTGTGTGATATACAGTTCGCCGCTTATCACCGTACGTCTTATTAATTCTCAGCTTCCAATATGAATCCGGGAAAGATATATTATACAGCTGGAGCAAGGAACAAGGAGGGAAAATTAAACTGCAGATCACATACTGGGATTTGAAGTTCAGGACTAGCTTTATAGGAGGCCACAGGAGGCCTCTCATAGATCGGAGTGTAAATAAACCTAAAACAAAAAACGGGTACGATATAAACCCCTCTCTATGCCTGCCCCAGTGTTTATGGACATTGAGCCACGCATGCACAGCTTAGCATACATTTACGGCATGGCTCGTGCAGTGATAATGTGGGTGTGGATTAAGCGACATATTGGGCGTCGCTTAAAGGGGGCTTGGCTCAAAGTGATTAGAGTCAGAGATGAACGAGGGATGGAGGGAGAGAGCGAAAGATAGGGAGGGAAGGAGAGAGAAGGAAGGAAAGAAAGAGGGATGGAGGGACAGCAGGCCCAGATCCTACACCACAATAGAAATATGTGTATTTCAGAAAGTTTAACAATCAGCAGATAAAGATACTCCAAACACCTGGTGTTAGTGCTTTAATCATCACGGCACCATGGTTGTTATGGTGTCAGGATGATTGAAGTGCATTATTTCTATTATTACATTGTAATATAAAATGAAATCATTTTAAAACTCACCAAAATGCAGAATGAGTGTGTCACCTGCCACGTCGCCTGCCATCAGGTGCCCCCAGCGCAGTCCCTCCTTACATCAGGTGCCCCCAGCGGAGTCCCTCCTTACATCAGGTGCCCCCAGCGGAGTCCCTCCTTACATCAGGTGCCCCCAGCGGTGTCCGTCCTTATATCAGGTGCCCCCAGCGGAGTCCGTCCTTACATCAGGTGCGCCTAGCGGAGCCCCTCCTTACATCAGTTTCCCCAGCAGTGGAGCCCCTCCTTACATCAGTGCCCCAAGCAGCAGAGCCCCTCCTTCCAGCAGTGGAGCCCCTCCTTACATTAGTGTTCCCAACAGCGGAGCCCCTCCTTACACCAGTGTCCCCAGGAGCGGAGCCCCTCCTTACATCAGTGTCCCCAGGAGCGGAGCCCCTCCTTACATCAGTGTCTCCAGCAGTGGAGCCCCACCTTACATCAGTGTCCCCAGCAGCGGAGCCCCTCCTTACCTCAGTGTCCCCATCAGCGGAGCCCCTCCTTACATCAATGTTTTCCCCGTCAGCGGGGCCCCTCCTTACATTGGTGTTGTCCCCATTAGCGGAGCCTGAGGCCTGAGTCCTGTGTCCCTATCAGCGGAGCTTGAGTCCTGTGTCCCCTCTCGTCGGACACAGGGCGGAGGGTTGGCGGCAGCTGCACGAGTTCCCAGGTTGTTTCCCGTGTGTTCAGTGGAGAGGGGAGGGGCCTCCGATCCGTGCAACCATTTGGCTACAAGAGAATTGTCTACTTGTACACTTAAGAGAGAAGCCAATTGGCTGCCCCTCCCCTCTCCACTGAACACACAGGGAAAGACTCCTTGCGGCGGCCATCTTTTTGTAGCCCACTGCCGTTCTTGGCAAAAAAAACAGTCCTGATTTCCCGGAACAATAGCAAAATCCCGAGATTTTAATTGGGACGAGCTCCGATCGGGACCATGGTCCAAAAATCGGGATTGTCCCGGGAAAATCGGGACTGTTGGCAAGTATGGATGTAATTTCAGCCAACTAAAGGGCCAAAGAGTCCGAACCCAAAATAAAGACCAGGCAAAGATGGCAGCACCTGCAACAACAGACGTAAGTGCTGACGAAGCAGCATTGGAAGGGATTGCTTTCCAGGTAAGTTTACCTGGGGCCAAAAGAAAACCTCAATACTGCTTGACTGTATATGTAAAGTCACTCACTGATATCTTATGTTTGCCTTAAAATGTTAATTTTAGTTGAACCCCAGTCAACATTTTTTTAATTCAAATATATTCCTTAAAAGCAAAAACAGATATAAATCTACTTTGTGTGATCCAAATGTCCTTGCAAACCCAGATGTAACCTTGTAAAAGCATAAGTGGCATTATCGTTATGCTGCACATAGCCTGTGCAGAGAGCAGAGCTGTGGGGGGGGGAGCAGGCTCCACCCACTACAGACTGCCTGCAGAAAAACCACAGGAGGGGGCGGAGACAAAACCAGTCACCATGCACAAGGAGAGATATAGCTGTGGGAGGGACCCAACAGACTCCACCCACTACAGGCGGCCTTCAGAATACTACAGGAGGGGGCGGAGACAAGACCAGTCACCCTGCACAAGGAGAGAGAGCAACAGTGACCAGACTTTATTACAGGAAGGAAAAGTCTCACACTGGATTACTGCACAGATCTGGAAGAAATACACCACGCACACCGAGATTCAAGCAGAATACACATGATGAATGTTTTTAGACAATATTGGATTATTCCAGAGTCCAATTTAATTTTCAAAGGTAATTTTCAATTTTTTTTAAATCTCCATTTTTCATTTAAATATAACCCGATGACCCTGCCACAAAAATCCTTATTCAAGCATTTCCAGTGATGGGCTGACAAGGCTAGGTCCCTGTCTCCCATCGGTGCTCCTGAACTTTAAGGCCCCTTTCACACTGAGGCGTTTTTCAGGCGCTACAGCACTAAAAATAGCGCCTGTATAGCGCCTGAAAAAATCGGCTCATTTCACTCCAGTGTGAAAGCCGGAGGGCACTCCGGACAGTGAGCTAGCAGGACGGTGAAAAAAGTCCTGCTAGCAGCCTCTTTGGAGCGGTGTATTCACCGTTCCTAAACCGCTCCTACCCATTGAACTCAATGGGGCAGTGCGGCTATGCCGCCAGCAAAGCACCGCTGCAGCGGCGCTTTGCCATCGGTTTTAACCCTTTTTCTGCCGCTAGCGGGGGTTAAAACCGCCCCGCTAGCGGCCGAATAGCGCCGCTAAGACGACGGTAAAGAAAAAAATAGCGATGCCTGAACCTCCCCAGTGTGAGAGGGGCCTAACAGGAGACTTCAAGAGAGTTTTTTAATGCACATTTTTTTCTTCGCAAAGCCAGCTTGCTATGAGCTACAGGAGCTTCTTCCCATTCTTTATCACAAGGGCAGGAAGTGGGTAAGAATTACAATCTCTCTGAGACTTTTATTGCTACACTATATTGCAAAACATGTATGACCAACTGACAATCACATCTACTGTGTTTCCAAATTTGTTCCCAATGAAGGGTACACCCAGTGTTGCCAACCGTCAGTATTTTTACTGGCAGCCAGTAAAAAACAGACAATTTTCTCCTGCCAGTAAATGCCAGTAAAAGTAAAAGGTTGCCAGCAAAAAATATGGCTGTGACACTCGTCTTGGTCTGGAGCCAGCTGAGACCATCTGAGTGCCTGCTACAGTGTGATTGGGCGGCACTGGTGGAGGCGGAGCCTGAGCATGCAGTGTGATGTCATGGTGCAATGGAGCCAAGCAGAGGGGCAAGAGCCTTGTATTCGGGTATGCGGTATGGGAGCAAGGTGGGCTGGGACCAGGACCATCAGTGCTGTTTAGACTGGAGTGGACTGGAGGGACCACTTGGCTTGGAGAGAGACTGTCACTGTGACTCAGGAGGGGACGTGTTTTGTCGGTGAGGTCTCATCATCATCATCATCTGTGCTGCAGTACACTGCTGTCAGTGTCACTGTGAGAGTGAATTTTATGTGTGTGCCGCCCATTCTAATTTCTGTCCTGTCCCTGAGATACTAAGAAATATGTTTTTTGCCTTATTATCTACATTAATTCATATTGCCAATTGCATATTGTATTTGTTTGTAGCCTAAATACTCTCATTTGCAATTAAAACTGTAATTTTGCAACTTTTGGAAATGCCAGTAAAAACTTGGTTGTGCCAGTAATTTTTGGGTGTTGTGTCAGTAAATTTTAATCTGGTAGGTTGGCAACACTGGGTACACCATACAAGGCCATTTTAGAAAATTGTGCTCTTCCAACCTTGTGGTAACAGTTTGGTGAAGACCCTTTTCTGTTCCAGCATGACTGTGCCCCTCTGTACAAAGCCAGCTCCATAAAGACGCAGAGAAAAAAAAATGTGCTACTAAAGGATATTCCTCCAGTCCCCCTGCTTGCTGGCTTTAGGAGCTCATCCCACTCGGCACATATGGTAAAAGCGGAGGACAAAGCTGCACTTACATAAAGTCCCACCGTAAAGTTTAAATAAAGTATGATCAAAGCAGTTGGCTTCCAACATCGTCCCTGCCCTAAAGAGGGGCATGCCTTAGGGTGGCCTACAATGTCAGAAGCCAGCTACTTTAATTAAAGTTCATGGTGAGACTTTATGGAAATGTAGCTTTGTCCTTCATTTTTTCCATAAAGACATACAGTAGTTTGATGAATACGGTGCAGAGAAACTCGAGAGCCTTGACCTCCACCCTACCGAACACCTTTGGCATGAGTTGGAACACTGACTGTGAGCCAGGTCGTCTTATCCAACATCAGGACCTGATCTCACAAATGGGCACAAATTCCCACATATGCTCGACAAATCTTTGGAAAGCCTTCCCAGAGGAGTGGAGGCTGTTATAATAGCAAAAGAAGGCCAACACCATATAAATGGCCATGGTTTTGGAATGGGATACCCAACAAGTTTGTCATGCAAGTTATGACTCCAGCAACTTGTAGCTTACATAGGGCTGTTTATTTGCTGTTGGTGTCAGAACGGCGCAGTGGGGGACCGAGTGGAAGGTAAGTGTATGCTACTGGTCGAGGTCTTCGTTAAAGAAAAGCAGTTGCTTTTGCCCGAATGGGCAAAGTACTGATTTACTTTAAGCTACCCCCCTGTGTTTTGGACATAAGAGATATGATGTGCAAATCACAAGTGCAGATATGCTCGACAAATCTTTGGAAAGCCTTCCCAGAGGAGTGGAGGCTGTTATAATAGCAAAAGAAGGCCAACACCAAATAAATGGCCAGGGTTTTGGAATGGGATACCCAACAAGTTAGTTATGCAAGTTATGACTCCAGCAACTTGTAGATTACACAGGGCTGTTCATTTGCTGTTGGTGTCAGAACGGCGAGTGGAAAGTAAGTGTATGCTACTGGGGAGGTCTTCGTTAAAGAAAAGCAGTTGCTTTTGCCCGAATGGACAAAGTACTGATTTACTTTAAGCTACGCCCCTGTGTTTCGGACATAACAGATATGATGTGCAAATCACAAGCGCAGTTAATGTGCACTCCCCACATAGTGAGCACAGCACTTGGTAGATGTAGCGGAGAACTATACCTTGTGTCACTAGCAACAGCCAGGATCCCAACCTGGGTGATGTCATACTTGAATGAATTATCCATTCTCCCACAGGAGCTTTCAGAAATAATCCATATGTTTGTAAAATCCAGCTTTTAATGCTGGTGATATAGTGCTCTGATGGGTAATATGCTACATATATGGTAGAGTTGCCCACATATCAAACCACTATGAGACACAATCTTTGACATTTATCATCAAATTACGTATGGGTAACCGAATACTCCTCAGCATTGTTGGATATTTCTGCTTGACCTTATTCTCTTATTTCCAAACCTTTGCTTTGTTTCTTTTTCTCAGCTTTGTGAACTATTTTCCCACACTGATGCCTGACATATAAAAGATTGGAAAAACAAATTAAGTCTTTTGATGAGAATGGAAAACTGGACACCTGTTTTTGGTTTCTAGCGACATGCCCACATAGAAGACCTTCACTTTCCCATGATCAGAATGGGTCAAAGACCTCAATTGCCTCTTGCATTCAGTGACCACCCACTGATGATTCCCAGTGTATATGCCAACTGAATCTGTATAAGTGACCCTCGGATGGGCCTGTGAATGACAAGTGAAGTCAGGGGGGCAAGCCAAAAAAGTATTCAATGCATTTTGGCGGTCCAAAAACGCCCCCTTCATCAGGGCTTGATTGGCAACAATCTGGATAGACTAGAAGTGAACTGGACTTTAAACTTTATTTTTTTCCAGTGTCGTTGCAAGCACAGGCCTTGTCAGCAGTTTGTTTGATGCTTCTTGCCCGGTAAACCAGATCGATTACATCAACATCAATACGTTAAGATAGCAATACCATTGAGCTAACCCTACGAGTCTAGCACTACTTTTCCACCTTCTTTGACTACTTCCTGGAGAGACCTTCTTCCAGGTAGCCAACCGCCTAACTGGGAATATATGTCATTAGAAAGGCTCTGCTAGGATATTAAGCGACCCACGGCTGCGACTCTTCCTAATTTCCCATGCGATCCAAACAATACTCTGAATATTGAAGAGTTGGGGGACCACTTGTTCACATAGGATCCATATAGGGAGTGGAGGAAGAAAAGCAGCCCATAGCGTAAATCTGATAACACTTGTTTATTAAAAGCAATTTAAGAAGCACTTACATTAATCCAAATGTTAAAGGCACATATAGTAAAAAAATGCCGGCCGGCAAATGTAGGAGCCCGTCCTCCTCTTGGTCATGTGGTGGCGTCACTGCGTGCCCTCCCAGACTAGTTTCGACAAATGTGTCTTTCTCGATGGGGAACGTTCCCCCAGTGTATGAACACTTTTTCAAGCCACTGTATATACCATAGTTTGTAGAGGCTTTAACTTTCACACAAGCCAATTAATATACATTTATTGGGATTTTTCTTTACCAAAGACATGTAGCAGAATACATTTTGGCTTAAATTTATGAAGAAAAAGAAAGCTCTATTTGTGTGAAAAAAATGATATAAATTTCATTTGTGTACAGTGTTGCATGACCGCGCAATTGCCAGGTAAAATAGCGCAGTGCTGAATAACAAAAAATGCTCTGGTCATGAAGGGGGTAAAACCTGGAGGTCAAGTGGTTAATTGAAAGTCTTTGTATCTGGAATTTAACTTTAAGGGCTTGCTTACATGTATAACCATCATTGGCACATTTAACAGGTAGCGCAGAAGCGATAAGTTACCTCCACTTCCTCCAGTGTTAACCATTGAAAGCAGAGAGATGGGGCAGTGACATCATGATTTCCACCTTATCCAATCAGAGAATGCTTTGCATTTATTGAGAGAATACAAGGGCTTCTCTGAATGGTGTCCATGCCGAGTGAGCAAGTGACCCTCTTTGTTCATTATGAAGGGCAGCCGTTTGGCTCGGGACCCGGAATCACTGTAGCGGTGCCTATCACAGAGATCTGCATCTTCCATAGGGGGCCCACAGGTATGAAACATACATACTTACATTGGTCAGCTTTAGCTGCATTTTATTGTATTCAGAAGGAAGAAATGTATTGTCAAGGTCACAAAGTTCATAAAATATACGTACTGGGGCTTCAACACTTTTTTCCCCAGGACTTGACCCCTGCATAAGGTCAAACCTTAAAGCCCATCTCCAGGCAAAATTATCTTTCTCCCCATTGATCACCAAAAACACTTACAAAGCAAAATCATTTTCTCTCTTGCCTGCTAGGGGTGAAGGCTCTCACCACAGGTTTCCTTTAATTCCTTTTAGGTCAGCCTCTCTCAACCAGGGTTCCTCAGAGAATGCTAGGGGTTCCTCGAGCTGTGCCTGGTTTACCTCCTATCTGATGGTGCTGCCTGCGTAGTTTTGGGTCCAACACAACTTGATAGAACCAGGAGCATGACACCAATTGATAAGAAATATACAAAGAATTACAGGTGATATCGACATTTGTCTTGTTCCTTATATGTACTTTTTCTAACTAAAATGGCGCTGACTTATTGGTGTGCAACTTTCTTAAGTTCCGACCAAGCCTAAAAACAATACTTACACTAACAGATGTTACCATAATAGGAAATTTGGTGAAGGCACTTTGGATTTGGCAATAAAGCTGACAATGCACCACGAGTCACCAGTGTGCCTTAGCCAATGGCAGGTTGCCAAATTTGGCCTTAAAAGTGGCTGCTCATGAATTTCCGTGTGTGATTCTCTTGTGGAACTCTTTGCTGTAAGAGCTATTTTACTTTTCACCCGTTTGTATCGATACATCCGCAATAAATCTGTCTTCCAATCAACATGACCGGAGTTGACTGATTAGTCAGAGAATGGAATTTTATTGACACCAATGACCTTTTTAGCTGTTTGTAAAGGTGGCATTATGACCACTACTGCAAGGAGAAAATTGTTCCCATTGACCACCATTGTAAGGAGGGCATTTTTCCCTGACCACCAATATAAGTAGGCATTCTTCCCAATGAGCAATGAGCACCAAGGGACATTCTTCCAACTGAACAACCAGGGTAAGGAGCATTATTTCCAATGACCACTAATGTAAGGAGCATTCTTTCAAATGACCACCAATGTTAGGAGCATTCGTCCCACTGACCACCAATGTAAGGAGCATTCTTCCTATTGACCGCCAATGTAAGGGGCATTCTTCCCACTGACCACCAATGTAAGGAGCATTCTTCCCACTGATCTCCAATGTAAGGAGCATTCTTCCCACTGACCACCAATGTAAGGGGCAGTCTTCCCACTAATCTCCAATGTAAGGAGCATTCTTTCCACTGACCGCCAATGTAAGGGGCAGTCTTTCCACTGATCTCCAATGTAAGGAGCATTCTTTCCACTGACCGCCAATGTAAGGGGCAGACTGCCCGTTACATTGGTGGAAAGTGGGAAGACTGCCCCTTACATTGGAGATCAGTGGGAAGACTGCCCAACAAAAACCACCACACAGCACCCCCACCACAAACACCAAACACACAACCCACCAGAGACAGTCCCACTACCCGAAGAACAGAGACATGTAACAAACACCAACCAAACACCAACACACACAACAAGACAAATCTGAACAGAGAGCTGACAGACCATTCGCACTGGAGAGACAGGGACCCAACTGACAGGCTGGCTGGGACCCCAGTGGGGGGACAGGGAGAAAGACAGTCCAACAAATCCAGAAACCCCAAAGAGACCACTCACACTCTGTAAAACTGAGACAAGACATGGTACCCCCTGTAAAGGGGCACCCCCCCCCACTCCAAACCCCCAACCCAAGCCTCCGCCCCTCACCACCAGTCCACACAATCATACATCCAAACCCAGTACACTACAATGAAAGGTTTAAGCAAGCCTAAAAGCACAGCATACATAGCACTGTACAACCGTAACCCAAACCAACACACCCCCTACCCCACCAGTTCCAAGCAATGACCTGTTTACATTGGAGATCAGTGGGAAGACTTCCCACTGATCTCCAATGTAAGGGGCAGTCTTCCCACTTTCCACCAATGTAACGGGCATTCCTCCCACTTTCCACCAATGTAAGGGGCATTCTTCTCAATGGCCACCAATGTTACATTCTTACATAGTTAGTGCTAGGGGGGCTAGTTCAACCAATAAAAGGGAAAGAAAAAAAGAAAAAGAAAAAAGAAAAGAAAAATCATCCAATCTACACAATCCTATACCCACAGTTGATCCAGAGGAAGGCAAAAACCCCAGCAACGCATGAACCAATTTGCTCTAGCAATTCCTTCCTGATCCCCGAGAGGCAATCGGATATTCAACTTGACCTATAAATATTAGTATGCAGTCATATTATGTACATCTAGGAAAGAATCCAGGCCTATTTTAAAGCAATCTACTAAGCTAGCCAGAACCAGCTCTTGAGGGAGTCTATTCCACATTTTCACAATTCTAATTCCGCGTACACACGGTCGGATTTTCCGATGGGAAATGCTCCATGGGAGCTTGTTTTCGGAAATTCCGACTGTGTGTAGGCTCCATCGGACATTTTCCATTGGAATTTTCGACAAACTAAATTTTTTATTTTTATTTTTTGTAAAAAAATCCGGTGAACGGATCTAAAATTTATTTTGAGGAGTATAGCAACTTCCAAAAATAAATTTTCCATAAAATTTGTTTTTAAAATCAAACAAAACGCAGTATAGGTGGCGTGGCTGGCACACTCACCCCAGGCGCCTCGTCCACCCAGACCCCTGCCGGGGCACATGGGGTCATACACCCCAGCAGAAGTCCGAGCAGACGAAATGCGCAGGGCGAACACACCAGCCACACCACCCATACTGCGCTTCGTTCGACGACAAACAAAATTTGAGATCTGGATCTCAAATTTTCCCACAAAAAAATCCGTTGTCAAAAAAATTCCGATCGTGTGTACACAATTCCGACGCACAAAGTTCCACGTATTCTCGGAATCAAGCAGAAGAGCCGCACTGGCTATTGAACTTCATTTTTCTCAGCTTGTTGTATGTGTTGTACGTCACTGCGTTCTTGGTGATTGGAATTTCCGACAAGATTTGTGTGACCGTGTGTATGCAACACAAGTTTGTGCCAACATCCGTCAGAAAAAAAACCATGGCTTTTGTTGTTGGAATGTGCGATCGTGTGTACGGGGCATTACTGTGAAGAAACCTGTCTGTATTTGGAGATTAAATCTCTTTTTCTCTAGAGGTATACAGTGCCCCCTTGTCCTCTGTGATGACCTTAAAGTGAATAACTCAACACCAAATCCACTATATATATATATATATATATATATGTATTTATAATACATGGGGATCATATCCCCCCTTAATCTCCTCTTCTCAAGAGAGAATAAATTCAGTTCCTCTAATCTTTCCTCATAGCTTAGCCCCCCCCCCCGCCCCTCTTTTTAGTTTGGTTTCCCTTCTCTGCACTTTCTCCAGTTCCCTGATATCCTTTTTGAGAACTGGTGCCCAAAACTGAACTGCATATTACAGATGAGGTCTTACTAATGATTTGTACAGGAGCAAAATGATATCTCTCTCTCTGGAGTCCATACCTCTCTTATACAAGAAAGGACTTTGCTCGCTTTGGAAAGTGCTCAGACCATACGCCGCAAACTGCATCAAATTGGTCTGCATGGCTGTCGTCCCAGAAGGAAGCCTCTTCTAAAGATGATGCACAAGAAAGCCCGCAAACGGTTTGCTGAAGACAAGCAGACTAAGGACATGGATTGCTGGAACCATGTCCTGTGGTCTGATGAGACCAAG
>CM053032.1:257950170-257995170 GCA_028564925.1 Lithobates sylvaticus | reverse complement strand
CGAAAAAACGAAGGACAAGTTTGGAAATTTTCTGCCGAACGAACGATAAATTGAAAGGTTAATGTGTTTCCCGTCCGACCTGTCTGCCCTAGGTATATGTAAAAAAAAGAACATACATTTTTTTTTATTTATGTTCACTGAACGATTTATCGGCCATTACATGATGCCACCATTGTTTGCGCTCGCGGTCGAACGTTCGTTTTTCGAAAATGGGTTCAGCCGATTTTTTTGTATAGTGTATGGCCAGCATTAGAAAGAAGTTTTGACTCAAAATTATCAATCCGGCCGTCTGTGTGCTAGTCCGCGGGACTTTTGAAAAGAACGGACTTGCCGAGACACGGAGTAAAGTCCGTTCATTTATAACGTGACTCCAGGTAGACGGGACTAGCGAAAGAAGTCAATATCGCCGCCTCGATCGGCGAGATTGACACCTTGCTAGCCCCGTCACCTGGTATGGATTTAAAGGGGAATCCCTATGCCGAAAAAACGGCGTGGGGCCCCCCCTGAATCCATATCAGACCCTTATCCGAGCACGCAGCCCGGCCGGTCAGTAAAGGGGATGGGGACGAGCGAGCGCCCCCCCCTCCTGAGCCATAACAGGCCGCGTGCCCTCAACATGGGGGGGTGCTTTGGAGAAAGGGGGGCCCTGCGGCCCCCCACCCCGAAGCACCTTGTCCCCATGTTGATGAGGACAAGGGCCTCTTCCTGACAACCCTGGCCATTGGTTGTCGGGGTCTGCGGGCGGAGGGGTTATCAGAATCCGGGAGCCCCCTTCAATAAGGGGGCCCCCAGAACCCGGCCCCCCCACCCTATGTGAATGAGTATGGGGTACGATACCCATTCACCGGGGGAAAAAACGTGTACCTAAAAAAACACAACACATGTTTTTAAAATACTTTATTAGACAGCTCCGGGGGTCTTCTCTTCTTCCGTCTTCGGGGGTCTTCTCGCCGGACTCCTCCGCTATCTTCTGCTAGCTCTTTTACTAGCGGAGGATCCCGGCTTGCTCCTTCGTCGCCGCCGCATCTGGGGGTCTTGTTCCGACTTCGGGGGTCTTGTCCCGCTCTTTTCTTCTTGCCGGGCCTCCGCTTTCTTCTTGCAGCTCTTTTACTAGCGTTGGCGCGGTCTCCTGACGCTGTCGCCGCCGCTGCCTTCTGCTTCTTCTGCTTCTGCTTCTTCTTTCTTCTCCCAATGTTGACACGACGCTGTCTCCACTTGTAAAGGCCGGGACGTCTGTCTGTGTGCTAGTCCGCCGGACTTTTGAAATGAACGGACTTGCCGACACATGGAGTAAAGTCCGTTCATTTTGAACGTGACTCCAGGTAGACGGGACTAGCGAAGGAAGTCAATGTCGCCGCCTCCATCGGCGAGATTGACACCTTGCTAGCCCCTTCACCTGGTATAGATTTAAAGGGAAATCCCTACGCAAACAAAATGGCGCGGGGGCCCCCCCCAAATCCATATCACCTCCCAACTTTTTGAGATGGGAACGAGGTACACCTATTAGCAAAAGTTTGTAGGAATAGGACACACCCCCTGCCACACACCCTTAACGGAGAATTATATTTAAAAAATAATAATAAACCCACAAGTGCTGCTCCCCTTCTTTTTTTTTTTTTTTTTACCACTACTATTTCTTTATATTGTTTTTTGGAATTTGCAAATGTAGCAATTTACAGGTAAATATATCTTTATTGATTTACATAAAAGTAAAATTGAACAGCATTAGGGGTATATCCAAATTTCAAAGTTTTGACACAAATATGATGGCCTAAAAATAGGCAAAAACAATAACACCTGAGTTAGCATTGAAAGGTATATATTCCAAGAGTCCATAGTATATCAGAGTGTATATGTGTCAAATAGAAGGGTCAAAAGTGGAAATCATGAAAGTATAAAGAAAAGGAGGAGAAAGAAAAGAGAGAAAAGGAGCAGACTAGAGAAGGTCCGGGAGAGGAAAAAGAGAAAAATCTTGAGCAATCTTTGTCCATGTAGATACATATTCACAAATGGGGACTGAGCTAAGTTATAGCATATCTTTAAGGGTTTCAGAATTGGTGAAATCAATCCAAACATACCATAAGATTTTAAACTTCTCGAAAGAGTCGTTATCCATCGCCAACATCTCCTCCATCCACATAATATCATTGACCGTAGAAACCCAGAAGGCTAAAGAAGGCAGCATATCTGACTTCCAAACAAGGGATCAGGGGCGGACTGACCATTCAGCCACTCGGGCACTGCCCGAGGGCCCCGGGCCACTAGGGGGCCCCATCAGGGTTGCCAGCCTCACTAAAACCAGGAACAGTATGTAAAAATCTGTGTTTTTTTTTCACATCTGTCTCTGAAATGTCCCTTACCGACTTTCTTTTGGTCTAAAAATCCTGAGATTATAGCTGCCCCACCTCTCCAGTACCTTCTCAGCCAATAGAAACATGTCTGTGTATACTGTGTGTGTATATACTGTGTGGCCCCATAATCTCTGATTGCCTGGGGGCCCCATAATCTCCTATTGCCCGGAGGCCCCATGAGTTGTCAGTCCGCCCCTGCAAGGGAATCAACTGCAGAAAGAAAGAAGCGTAGCAAACTTCTTTTTTTGAGAAGCTATCGAGCCTGGAAGTACAGACAGGAGTGCTACTTTACGCGAGGGCTGTAGAGATTCATTACATATTGAGTTGTAGACTGTAATTGATTGTGACCAAAAGGGTTGAACCCTGCTGCACTCCCACCAGATGTGTGTGTAATTCCCCTCTGCTGAACCACACCTCCAGCAGGTGGCGGGCATAGACGGGAATATTCTGTGTAATGAGAGGGGATCCCTGTACCACCTAGAAAGGAGCTTCTAGTTCTTTTCCTGTGCATAACAGAGAATTGTGGGTGAAGTGGAAGGAGGTCTGCCAATCGGAAGTCGTGAGCTCCTTTCCTAAACCCGTGGACCACATCCTCGTTTGGGTGGGGAGCTCATCATTCTTTATCGCATGAAGTATTTTATAAATTGAAGATAGTAGATGTCTGGGTGTTTCAGAGTCGTTCATATTCAGTCAAAGAGCGGTGGACCTGAGTAGAGTTGAAAAGTCCAGTACGAAAGGTCGATAAATGGAGGGCAGTAAGCCAGTCTCTATCGCCACCTGAAACAACAGGCTGCCCATTATCCGGGTGCACGAACGTGGGTGCTACCGGCCAAGAGGTTCATGTCAGTGTACCTAGTGCAGGGGAGCCCAAACCCTGAGGGAACATGGGGTTGTCAAAGAGTGCCGTGATAGGGGACAGATCAGATGGCCGAAGGTTCTCAAAGTCTTTTTTTATACCATACATGCAAAGCTGCATGGGTTAAAGGGGATGATGAGTCCAATATGAGAAAGTCTTAGTTATACCCCCAAAGAAGAGCCATGAGATCCAGGGGAGAGAGGTCAACCATGACAGAAGCCTTGGTAAAAGGTCAAGGGAACCACTCCAGGACCCCGCGCCAGAATAGCGGCTTTATGATAGAATTCATTAGACATGTGCACAACAAAAAAATGTGTTTATTTTCGTTTAGTTTTTTTCGTTTCCGAAAAAAAAATTGTTTTTTTTTTCGTTTCGTTTTTTTCGTTTCCGTTGATTCGTAACGATTCGTACATTCGTAAGTCGTCGGTGTTCGAAATCGCAACGATTCGTACATTCGTAAGTCGTCGGTGTTCGTATTCGTAACGATTCGTACATTAGTAAGAGTTATTTTTTTGTTGATTCGTTTTTTTGGTTGGTTTAATTTCCGGACGCATTCGTATTTATTCGTACAATCGTAACATTCGTAATCGTAGCATAATTCATAATTTTATGTAACGTGTATGCTATTATTACATTTTAATAATTTACGAATCGAAAAAAAAGTTACGAATCGAAAAAAAAAAAAGTTACGAATGTACAAATTTTTTTGTTCAATAGAGACACGGAAAATTACAAATCGAAAAAAAAAAGTTACGAATCGAAAAAAAATAAGTTACGAATCGAAAAAAAAAAGTTACGAATGTACGAATTTTTTTGTTCAATCCATTAGAAGCACGTTTAGCAGCACCAGTGTAAGGGACACGGAAAATTACCAATTCAACAAAAAAAAAAAGTTACGAATGTACGAATTTTTTGTTCGTTTTCGTTTTTCGGATTTTCTTCATTAGTACATTCGTTGTTTCTAATTAGTTTTTTTCGGATTTTCGTTGTTTTTCGGATTTGTTCGATTTGAATGATTCGTTAATCGGATTCGTACGATTCGAACGATTCCTTATTCGGATTCGTACGATTCGAACGATTCGTTCATTCGTACGAAAACGAACAAACGAAAAAAAAAACGAAAAAAAAAAAAAAAAAACGAAAAAAAAAAAACGAAACGAATTGCACATGTCTAGAATTCATACCCTGGAGTCCCACTCCGCCCTGAAGCTTGGGGAATGTAGGCAGTTAGTGCCGTGCCGTATACGAGATAAGCCTCTATTCCAAATAAAACGTATAGACAGGGAGCGTAAGGAGAAGAAAGAACTGTTTAGGTAAAAGTATCGGGATGGTCTGAAAAAGATATAGCAGCTTTGGCAGTGTGTCCATTTCCAACTTGTTTATGCACCCAAACCAAGGCAAGGAAGAGGAGCCCCATGTATCTAAATCTTTCCTGATATGAACAAGTAATGGAGGATAATTTAGCTCATATAGGTTTGAAAGATTAGAAGGAATATTGATGCCTAAGAGATACCTTTAGTCCAACGTTGGAATGAGAATTTAGAATGCAACTGGGAAATAATGGCAGCTGTTAATGACATGAGGGCCTCTGTTTTGGATATATTCAGTTTAAAATTGCTAAATTCCCCAAACCGGCAAAATTCATGTAGTATTGACGGTGGGGAGATGTGGGGCTGTTGTACATACACTAGCAAGTCGTCAGCATATAGGGAGAGTTTGTGATGTAAGGATGGGGTCGGAATACCGACAATCGAATCTTTTTTGCCGAATAGCATGCGCTAGGTGTTCCATCACGATGACAAAAAGTAATGGGGATAGGGGACAACCTTGCCTTGTACCATTTAAAATATTAAAAGGTTCAGATGATGAAACATTAACTAACACGGATGCTGAAGGCTGAGAATACAGGGACATAGCCTCGGTTACGAAAGCAGTGGCGAGTCCGATCTGTTCCAAGGACATGAGTAAGAATTGCCAACTCACTCAGTCCATTGCCTTTTCGGCATCAAATGAAAGTAAGCATGCTTTCAGGTCATGTTTCTGTATGTATGAAACAAGGTTAATGGTTTTTGTGGTGTTGTCCCCGGCCTCAAATCCAGGGACAAAACCAAATTGATCCTTATGTATAATTGATGGTAAAAGCAGGCAAATGAGGTTAGCCAATACTTTTGCAAAAAGTTTTACATCTATATTAGGGAGGGATATGGGTCTATAGCTGCTACATTGGGAAGGATCTTTGCTGGGTTTGGGGATAATAGATATATTAGCAGAGAGAAGATCCCTTGGAAGGTGGGTGGGAATCGTCAATAGAATTTAAGGCCTTTGCTAACAGGGGGGGTGAGTAGTGGTGCAAAAAGCTTGTAAAACCAAGGAGAAAAGCCACCTGTTCCAGGGCATTTGCCCGCTTTCAGACCTTTGATGGCACCCAAGAATTCCGTATTCAACAGGGATTTGTCCAGATCCAAAGCCTCCTCTGGGTCAATAGTGGGCAACGCAGTTTCCGTTATATAAGATAGCATGTCTGAGGACTGGGATGTAGCAGACCCAAGGCCATGTGGCATAAGTAAGTTGTATAAGTGAGAATAATATTGGTTAAAGGCTGTAGAGATGCCCTGGGTGTTATAGACCTTCTTCTTTTTGGTTGAGTCTTGTATGAGTTGGATAGGGCGGCAGGGAGGGCGTGGGTGAAGAACTCTTGTTGGATGTTGGACACATTTATTGGAGAGGGAATAAAGATAGTAGCGGCCTTTATCCTGCGCAATAAGGTAATGAGATTCAAGGAGTTGTAGTAATTCCCGTCTAGCATTGGAGAGATCCACATAAACAGAGAGGCCTAAATTCCACTTATGAGTGTTCTTTAATGAAGTGATTATAGAGAGCAGCCAGGCAATCTCTGTGGCACGGACCCTCTTTAACCTAGAACCACGTTAAATAAAGACACAGCGTAACACATTTCAAGGCTTCCCACTGTATCAGGGGGGTAGTGGTGTCATCAGTCCTGAGATCCAGAACAAAGTTCAGAATAGCAAGCTTGATATCAGTGGCACATAGAGAATCCTTGAGTAAGTTGTCATTTAACCGCCAGGAAAAACCTCTACGTGATTTGGGTATATGGTTTAGTGCAAGGTGCACAGGAGCATGGTCCGACCAAAGAAGGTTGCCAATGGATGATTGTAAAGCCCCATACACACGGTCGGATTTTCCGACGGAAAATGTCCTATCGGACAATGTTGTCAGAAATTCCGACCGTGTGTAGGCTCCATCGGACATTTTCCATTGGATTTTCCGACGGACAAAGTTTTATCTCCTGCTCTCAAATTTTCCGACAACAAAGTCCTATCGGACTTTTTCCAATCGTGTGTAGCGAATTCCGACGGACAAAGTGCCACGCATGCTCAGATCACATTACAAGACCAAAGCTATTGGCTACTAGCCTCTACGTAGTCCCGTCGTACGCAAAACGAACGTCACCACGTTCAGAATGATCGGATTTTCCGACAACTTTGTCCGACCGTGTGTATGCAACACCAGTGTCGGACTAAATCCGTCGGAAAAAATCTGATGGATTTTGTGGTCGGATTTTCCGACCGTGTGTACGGGGCATTAGAGGACATCTAGGAGGGATTGGGACACAAAAAAGTAGTCAATACGACTTATTATGAGTTATGAACGACTTTAAAAATAACTGTAGTCCCGCTCCAAGGGATGTTGTGTGCGCCAGACAGATTGTAGAAGAGACCTAATATGTATCAAGGCTGAATGAGCAATAGAAGACTTACCTGATGATGTGTCCATGGATGGAGAGAGGGCCATGTTGAAGTCACCACCCAAGATGAAGCAGGTACCCCCAAATAGGGTTACCACCTTTTCTTCAAGCCAAACCCGAACACTTTAGCAACCTGGGACACCTTTGGGTGCTCCAAGGAGAGTAGTAATGCTGCAATGAACAGTGGGTGTGGCCAAATTGCTCTTGCTGACATCATTGCCCTGCCCCCTAAGTGATGCCAAACCTGCCCCCAGACAGCTGCCCGCAGCTCCTGGATGGCAACAGATTTGTGTGTGACTACCTTGGTTACTTGGGTGGCCACAGCCCAGTCTGAATAATGTGTCCGGGTTTTAGTCCACCTGAAACCTGAACATATGATTCAAAACTCGGACTGTTCAGGTGAATCCCGGACAGGTGGCAACCCTACCCCTAAAGGAGATCAATCTGTCAAGGACTGCAGCCAGGAAACGACCCTGTTCTTGGTTAGGGCTATAAACATTTGCCACTGTGAAAATAGAAGATTTGATGTTTCAGTTTAAGGAACACAAATCGTCCAGTGGGGTCTATGAGGGAGTCTAGAACTTCTGGATGCAAGGACACATGGAAGGCTATAGATACCCCCCTTTCATTTAGCCTGTGGGTTGGTACTATGATGCCAGGTATGGTAAAAACTATTACTTATGGTTGGTATACTATCGGTTTGAAAATGTGTCTCTTGTAGGAGAAAAAATTTGGACCACGCGTTGTGAAAAAAACACGATGTTGGGTCACAAGGAAGCTCTAGAAAAAAAAAATTCCATGAAGAGAAACAAAGAAAAGCAGGAGAAAAGTAGGAAAGGAGAAGGAAAGGGGGAGAAAAAGCAGAGAGTAAAGAGGTGGGGTTCCCCTTCCGCAGCATAAGGAGAGATAGACAGTGAGCATGTGAAGAAGGGAATCCACCAAACGCTAAAATATGACAGGCCACTAGGTGGCATTATAACACTTAAATGGAAAAAAACAAACCACCAAAAATCACGTAAGGCTTAATGTACATGGGACGTTTTAAAACCTCTCCTGAAGGATTTAACTTGGCAGATAATAACCGACTTTTTAAAAAGTAAATTTTGCCGCGTTTACATGTCACGTTTGCATTTTTAGAAGCGTTTTTTTTTTGCAAATAGTCAAAAATGAAAAACGCCTGTAAACGAAACGCAGCTAAACGCGAGTTACCATGTTTACAAAGGCATTTGCCGTTTTAAAATGCCTCTGAACATCTGTTCGGAATGCATTTTTTTTCCTTACCTAAAAATGCTTCTGAACTCAACTCAACAGGGACAGCTGAAAAAAATGCCCAACTGCTCCTAAATGTCCATTTACCAGCAGCAGTGTACATGAAGCCTAACTGTAAAAACATGCACCAGTGCATTTTCCTGCACCGAAGGGCCTAAGGAGGAAGGCACACAAACTAGCCCCCGGACCCAGCACTCCAGGGGATAGCAATATTAAAACCAAATATAAAGGATTACCTCAAAAAGGAAAAAACAGGTAGGGTGTTAGTGACAATAACCTGAGAGAAAAAAAAAAGGGATCAGTCATGACATAGGCAGAGCAAACAATGGAATGTAGAGATACATTTTGCGAGCGACCAGTCCTGCAGATCAATCACAGCAGTGCTGCATGCAGGGGCATAATAGGTATAATATGAGAGATAGTTATCTGAACCACAGAGCCCTGTGTGATGAGCAGGAGAAACAGTCAACAGAGGCAGCTTAGTAAAAAACCTAAAACAAAGAAGAAAAACAATGACCAAGACCCTGTAGGGTCTCTCGGTAGAGCCATAGCTAAACTCCAGAGTAGGGGAAGTCCTGGATGCAGGGAGATCCCCAGAAGAAAATTAGGCCACGATATGTTGGAGTGTCAACCATCTGGCGGCCTTTGTGAGGAAGATCTAGGGTGCTTTTTCTTGCTTTGTCTTTGCCATTGGGTAGCAAAGGGAAGGCCTGAGGTCATTAGGGGAAAAGGGCCAATCGGACAGGGAAACTTGAGGCAATTCCCGGATTCCAAGGAAAGTAGGCAGGTCACCCAGTGTGTGAAACAAAGCCGTCTTGCCCTCATGGTGTACCCTGGGTAGAAAGGGGAACCTCCATTGATATTTGCTATGCCGTTCTTAGAGTAACTGCGTGAATGGTTTCAGGGCTCGTCGTATGGCCAAGGTCTGGCGAGATAAATCTGGTAAAAGCATGGCAGGGGTTTCATTGAAAAGGATGGTGTCTTGTGAACTAGCAGCTCACATAATGTCCTCCCTAATTTTATAAAAGTGCATTCCACATAAGGTGTCACATATGAAAGAGGGATCAGGATTTCTGGGACCTGAGGTCCTGTGTACTCTGTCCTGTTCCAAGGGTGCATCTTTTGGCTGCTGTAAAAGCTGGTTGAAAATGGCGGTGACTGCCGCAGCAAGGTATTTATGTTCAATAGTTTCAGGAATGCCCCAGATCCATATATTATTACATTGGTTCCTATTTTCTATGTCATCTTGCTTATACACGAGCTGCTAAATTAGTACTGTATGGGAATACATGTGACTGTAAAGCATTGCAAAGGCCATCCGTGGTGTTCTCAATGTCCTCCATGCGGACCTCTAAAGTCTTTTTTTAAGCTCATTGATCTCTTGTCTATAGGTCTTTTCAATGCGGTCAACAAAGTGTTCAAAATCAATTTTAGTCGGTAGCGATCTGATGTATGTGTGCAGGGACCTCTTTTGAGTCTCCATGTCCCAGCCATCCCCTGAGCAGAGGGAGGCCTGTGAGAGACTGTGTGAGCATCTAGTGAGGTGATCGGAGCAATCTGGTGACACAGAGCTGCCGCATGTGGACTGCTGAATCAGATCAGGCTGGGGAAGATGGCGCCGGTGCCATCTTGGAGGCCTGCTTGTGTTGTGATGCAGGTGAAGAAATGCCCTAGGTCACCATTCGGGCGGCCCTCTCCAGTCTTCATAGGTTCCTTATGCTTGCACCTATCAGCGTGGTTTGGAGGTAATATGTGTGGAGGAAATGTCCCGCTGAAGTCTCAGGGACCAGGAGCTGTGCAGAGCATGTCTCAACTCTCCATACGCCAAGCCACGCCCCCGCTGCAAATGCAGCAATATAGAAATTGTATGAAAGGTTTAGCACTGTGAAACACTTTTTGAAAGATAAAAAGTGCATTTTATATACAAATATATAGATCAGACCAAATGATGAAGAAAGAGGGAGTTTGTTCCAAATCAGGGACAGTTGGGAGCTATAGGCTTTAGTGTAATGTTTGCTGCTTGGTTGAACTTGATGGTCATGGCAGTGACTTCATACACAGCTGCCCAGGTATGAACAAATAAAAGTAAAATCATTATTTTATATGGACCAGTACTAGCAATCTGTGTACACAGTTTCCCGACGTAAGGGGCCATACCACCATGTCAGGACCTCAGGGGTATTTACCCCTTCCTTTACCCTCCACTAGACCTTGGCCTGGCTCTAGCACATTGTTGAGGTTGGCCCTAAAATGTTGTTCCTGTGGGGCCCAGAAACTCAGAACTTCTCCCTGCATATTAACCACTTGACCCCAGAAGGTTTTACCCCCATCATAACCAGACCATGTTTTGCTATTCAGCACTGCGCTACTTTACATCGTAATTGCGCTGTACGCAAATAAAATGTATACTTTTTTTTTTTTAGTGGGCTAGTCATTTTTTTTATTCATATTCCTGGCTGGTGTTCTGGTTTGAAGAAGAAGCTGTAATTAGACCATAGATTATTAATTACACAAAGTCAATTAAATATACCTTTTCAATCTTTACTTCCTGCAGCTGCAGCAAGTTAACATAGTTTAGAACACAAAAATTCTAAGCATAAAAAACGGATTAAACCACAATGTGCAATATTCTAAATATATCCATAACATCTTTGTACGGGGTATTGTAACGGGGCTTTTTTTAATACGATTTTCGAGGAAAATGGCCCTTTAACAGGAAATATTCAGATATTATTATTAGAGCAATGGACGGCCATAATGTAATTTCAACCATAATCTAATGTCATCACGAACAGATGATTTCCTAGTGAATAGTAATTAACCTGTAATTACAGATCGTTGGTAAATTTCATACATGTGGAGGATATGTGCTGCGCATGAGATGTGAGTTTTCTATTTCTATCTATATATCTAATTAATATAATATATATATATATATATATATATATATATATATATATATATATATAAAAAATATATATATAAAAGGCACCAAAATATCAAACTAAATTAAATTCACATTAAAGTTACACCCACCCTAAAATGGAAAAGGAACCCTTTCACTGCCGGAGCCCTCTTGCGTTTTTTTTTTTGCACACATCATTTTTAGACCTGGAAATTAACCACTTCAGCCCCGGAAGGTTTACCCTCCTTTATGACCAGGCCATTTTTTTTTGCGATACGGCACTGCGTTTCTTTAACTGACAACGCTGTATCCAAATAAAATTGATGTCCTTTTTTTTCCCCACAAGTAGAGCATTCTTTTGGTGGTATTTGATCACCTCTGTGGTTTTTATTTATTGCACTATAAACAAAAACAATTTTGAAAAAAAACTCAATTTTTTACTTTCTGCTATAAAACATATCCAATAAAAAAAAATGTAAAAAATCGAATTTCTTCATCAATTTAGGCCAATATGTATTCTGCTCCATGTTTTTGGTAAGAAAAATCCCATATTAAATGGTTTGCACAAGATATACAAACTATAGGATATTTTTATGCATTTTTATTTATTTTAAAGAGGAAGTAAAGCCTTTTTAAAAAAAAAAAAACTTAACCTGCAAGGCAAAGGCATAATGAGCTAGTATGCATAGCATACTAGCTCATTATGAATAACTTACCTGAAAACGAAGCTCCCGGAGCGGTCCTCGTCCACGACCTTGTCCGCCGCCATCACTACGGGAGTGACTTCCGGGTCTCGCTGCTCCAGCGCTGTGATTCGCTGGAGCGGCGATGACGTCACTCCCGCGCATGCGCAGGAAAGCAGCATATTGCCGTGAACTCGGCATGCGCAGTGCGCCTGCGCGCCGCTGTCTACAGCGCATGCGCCGTAGATAGCGGTGCCTTTACTTTTCTAAATATCTCCTAAACCATGTAGGTTTAGGAGATATTTATTGAACCTACAGGTAAGCCTTAATCTAGGCTTACCTGTAGGTCAAAGTCGTCCCAGAGGGTTTACTTCCACTTTAATTTTTTTACTAGTAATGGCGGCGATCAGCAATTTTTTTTATTTGTGATATTTGTTTTATCATGTTTGCACTCCTCCAGTGCTTGTTGACAGTATCAATAGCATAGAAGAATAGTGCAGATGGATCTCGTTTATGTACCATGTTGAAATGATTTGAGACACTGTGATTTGGAAAACTGTGTGTATGTTGGTGATTTGTTCACCAACACGTATGGCCAATGTTCGGGATGTTCTCCCTACGTATTGGTACCCACAGAGTATTGTTTCTGTGTTTGATGCGACCTGAAGGTTGTGCAGTGGCGTCGGGAAGGGGGGGGCTAAGGGGGGCTGGAGCCCCGAGTGGGCCCCCAAAAAGCCCCGGGTCTTGGGCATTAACAAATGTATTACTAGCTCCAAGCCCGAGCAGGGACCGATCTGATTCGGAGCGCGACCGAGTGACATATCGGGTCCTGCCTTCTGGAGCCTGCAGCGCCTATGATGGACGTCCCACTGGTCCAATGCTGGGACCACGGGACGTGTGATGTCCATCATAGGCGCTGCAGGCTCCAGAAGGCGGGAATTACAATGCGGCCACGTCACTATGAGAACCTCCCCACTCGGTGCCCAGGTGGGCGGCTCTGCTCTCCTGTCTCTGGCTGCCTGCTGTCTCCTGGGATGGGCGCGCCGGCGCCGCACACTACGGCTGAGCTGCAGGAGGAGCCGGAGGCCACGGTCACCTGAAGTCTGATGTCACGTGTAATGGGTCAGGTAGGCCAGTGTGGGTCTGCATCAGTGTAATGGTCAGTGTATGTTGTCAGATAGGTCAGTGTAGGTCAGTGTGGGTCAGGTAGGTCAGTATGGGTCTGCATCAGTGTAATGGTCAGTGTATGTTGTCAGGTAGGTCAGTGTGGGTCATGTAGGTCAGTGTAGGTCAGGTAGGTCAGTGTGGGTCAGGTAGGTCAGTGTGGGTCAGTGTAGGTCAGTGTGGGTGAGGTAGGTCAGTGTGGATCTGGGTCAGTGTCAGTGTATGGTGTCAGGTAGATCGGTGTGGGTCAGGTAGGTCAGTGTGGGTCAGGTAGGTCAGTGTGCATCAGTGTAATGATCAGTGTGCCTCAGGTAGGTCAGTATAATGGTCAGGTAGGTCAGTGTGGGTCAGGTAGGTCAGTTGTTAGTGGTAAGCCAGGCAGCAACCAGCAGGTGAGCTTACCCCCCCCCCCCCACACAACACCCCCCCCCCCCCCCCGTCGGGCTCGGACTTCGGGCTGAAGCCCCTGGTCTTTTTCCCACCTAGCCACACCCCTGGTTGTCGGTTTCCTAGGTGCTGCTTGGGTACTTTTACAGGGACCACACCTCCTGCATCTATTGTATAGAAACCTTTTTAAACCATGGTCACTCTTGATGAATTTGGGGGGGGGGGGGGTCAGAAATGTTTTTTTTACTAATTTAGTTCTTAACAGGGCTCCAGGACCACCCATGTGTATATGTATGGCACTACTACACCCCACCGATTTAAGACCATAATGTGGTGATCTGGGAACCCTTTTTTCTTATCTGTTTGTATTGGAAGAGAGATGTTCCCAAACCCACCCACCGGAAGTCCCTTGCTGTCTCTGACCGCTTGATGTTATCAAAGTATAATTACTTGGTGGATCCTTACAGCAACCAATAGGATTCATACTTGTCTTGGGAAAGTTTATTGACTAGTAATGAAAGAGATATAGAGAGAATAAAAGGCCATAGCACAGCGAGGGTTTCCCCAAAAGCAAACATTTATTATCCACTTAGTGACCGCCCCATAGAAAATATACTGCTACAAGATGACCCCCCCCCCCCCTGTGCAGAATCTGGTATATACTGTATACGTGATTCTGCACTCCCGCCTACAGGGGGCGCGTGCTGCTTCTGCTGTGATTTACAGAAGCCAATCAGCGGGTGCCAGGCAAAGGATGTCTGCCGACACCCACTGATCATCGAGCAGAGACTCAGAACAAGGCAGATCTCTGTTCTGACAGGAAGGGGAAAGTGATGGATTTTGTGTCCCCTGAAACGCAGGTAATAAAATCCATCTCTTCCCCTAGTAAAAGCACATCCCGCAGTACACACAAAAACTCTGGCTAGGCACACATTTAACCCTCTGATCACCCTTGATGTTTAACCCCTTCCCAGTGCCTTTAGTACAGTGATAGTGCGTATTTTTAGCACTGATCACTGTATTAGTGTTCCCACAAAGTGTCAAAAGTGTAAGTTAGTGTCTGCCGCAATATTGCAGTCCCACTATAAGTCACTGATCGCCTCCATTACTAGTATAAAATATAAATAAAAAAATTCCAGTATATATCCCATAGTTTGTAGACACCATAGCTTTTGTGCAAACCAATCAATATACGCTTATTGGGAATTTATGTAACCAAAAAGATGTAACAGATTTACATATTGGCCTAAATTTATAAAGAAACGTGTTTTTTTACATGTTTTTATGAAAATGTTTTATAGCAGAAAGAAAAAAAACCGAGATATATATATATATATATATATATATATATATATATATATTATATACAGTATCTCACAAAAGTGAGTACACCCCTCACATTTTTTTTAAATATTTTCTTCTATCTTTTCATGTGACAACACTGAAGAAATGACACTTGTCTACAATGTAAAGTAGTGAGTGTACACCTCAACACACAGCCATTAATGTCTAAACCGCTGGCAACAAAAGTGAGTACACCCCTAATGCCCCGTACACACTAGCGGAAATTCCGCCAGCAAAAGACCGATGTGAGCTTTTGGTCGGAAATTCCGACCGTGTGTACGCTCCATCGGACTTTTGCTGGCGGAATTCCCGCCAGCCATAGATTGACAGCAGGTTCTCTATTTTTGGCTCGGAAAAAGTTCCGATCGGAAATTCCGAACGTCTGTACCAATTCCGACGCGCAAAATTCCTACGCATGCTCAGAAACAATTCGACGCATGAAGCATTGAACTTCATTTTATCGGCTCGTCGTAGTGTTGTACGTCACCACGTTCTTGACGGTCGAAAGTTCAGAGAACTTTTGTGTGACCGTGTGTATGCAAGCCAAGCTTGAGCGGAATTCTGTTGCAAAAAAACATCCAAGAATTTCGCTCGTGTGTACGCGGCATAAGTGAAAATGTCCAAATTGGACCCAAAGTGTCAATATTTTGTCTGACCACCATTATTTTCCAGCACTGCCTTAACCCTCTTGGGCATGGAGCTCACCAGAGCTTCACAAGTTGCCACTGGAGTCCTCTTCCCCTCCTCCATGATGACATCACAGAGCTGGTGGATGTTAGAGATCTTGCGCTCCTCTACCTTCCGGTTGAGGATGCCCCACAGATGCTCAATAGGGTTTAGGTCTGGAGACATGCTTGGCCAGTCCATCGCCTTTAACCTCAGCTTCTTTAGCAAGGCAGTGGTCATCTTGTAGGTGTGTTTGGGGTCGTTATCATGTTGGAATACTGCCCTGCGGCCCAGTATCTGAAGGGAAGGGATCATGCTCTGCTTCAGTATGTCACAGTACATGTTGGCATTCATGGTTCCCTCAATGAACTGTAGCTCCCCAGTGCCGGCAGCACTCATGCAGCCCCAGACCATGACACTCCCACCACCATGCTTGACTGTAGGCAAGACACACTTGTCTTTGTCCTCCTCACCTGGTTGCCCCCACACACGCCTGACACCATCTGACACCAAATAAGTTTATCTTGGTCTCATCAGACCACAGGACATGGTTCCAGTAATCCATGTCCTTAGTCTGCTTGTCTTCAGCAAACTGTTTGCAGGCTTTGTGCATCATCTGTAGAAGAGGCTTCCTTCTGGGATGACAGCCATGCAGACCAATTTGATGCAGTGTGCGGCGTATGGTCTGAGCACTGACAGACTGACCCCCCACCCCTTCAATCTCTGCAGCAATGCTGGCATCACTCATACGTCTATTTCCCAAAGACAACCTCTGGATATGACGCTGAGCACGTGCACTCAACTTCTTTGGTGGACCATGGCGAGGCCTGTTCTGAGTGGAACCTGTCCTGTTATACCGCTGTATGGTCTTGTCCACCGTGCTGCAGCTCAGTTTCAGGGTCTTGGCAATCTTCTTATAGCCTAGGCCATCTTTATGTAGAGCAACAATTATTTTTTTCAGATCCTCAGAGAGTTCTGTGCCATGAGGTGCCATGTTGAACTTCCAGTGACCAGTATGAGAGAGTGAGAGCGATAACACCAAATTTAACACACCTGCTCCCCATTCACACCTGAGAGTCACATGACACCGGGGATGAAAAATGGCTAATTGTGCCCAATTTGGACATTTTCACTTGGGGGTGTACCAGCGGTTTAGACATTAATGGCTGTTGTGTTGAGTTATTTTGAGGGGACAGCAAATTTACACTGTTATACAAGCTGTACACTCACTACTTTACATTGTAGACAAGTGTCATTTCTTCAGTGTTGTCACATGAAAAGTTAGAAGAAAATATTTACAAAAATGTGAGGGGTGTACTTACTTTTGTGAGATACTGTATGTGTGTATGTATGTGTGTGTGTATACATACATACATTTTTTATTTTTTTTGCTTATAGTGCTTATAGTGCAAAAAATATAAACCGCAAAGGTGATCAAATGCCACCAAAAGAAAGCTCTATTTTTCGGAAAAAAGGGACACAAAGTTTATTTGTGTACAGCGTCGCACGGCCGCACCATTGTCAGTTAAAGTAACGCAAAAAATGGCCTGGTCGTGAAAGGGGGGCCAAATCTTCTGACAGTAAAGTGGTTATCTTGCAGCCTACCTATTCTTAGATGTGACGGCTGCATTTGTTTTTTTTGTTAGGCTTTCTTTCTTCTTTTCAACTGGTAATGCAGCCAGCAAGTCTGTTGTTTTTCCACAAGCTCTGCAGCATAATTTACCATGGATGATACAAACCATTTAATACTGGTAGCTGTAGTGCTTACAATGATACGCTTAAATTTTTTCATGCAAAGCTTTTTATCCCAAAAGGACAAAAACTGTTTACTGTAACTGATTCTAAAATGTGAGCTGGAGTTTAGGCTTTAATGTGTTAGTGTATTTAACCACTTCCCGACCGCCTCACGCAGATATACTGCGGCAGAATGGCACGGGCAGGCAAAATCACGTACCTGTACGTGGCCCTTTAATTGCCTGCCCGTGGGTTGCGCGCGCGCCGCCGGCGGCGCGCTCGCGACCCGGTCGGGAGCTCCGTGACCCCGGACGCGGGACCAGCGGACCCGATCGCCGCTGGTGTCCCGCGATCGGGTCACAGAGCAGAAGAACGGGGAGAGGTCTGTGTAAACAAACCCCTCCCCGCGCTTCCTACTCTGCCTGTCATTAATCGGCTGTTCCCGGTCATTGGGAAAGCCGATCAATGATGTCAGACGTCAGCCCCGCCCCCTAATGTAAAAAAAACACACACGTCACAGCCCATAACCCCTCCCCGCCCCCTAGTGGTTAACTCTTTCACTACAACTGTCATTTATACAGGAATCAATGCATTTAAATAGCATTGATTGCTGTATAAATGACAATGGTCCCAAAAATGTGTCAAAAATGTCCGATGTGTCCGCCATAATGTCGCAGTCACAATAAAAATCGCTGATCGCCGCCATTACTAGTAAAAAAAAAAAAAAATATTAATAAAAATGCTATAAAACTATCCCCTATTTTGTAAACGCTATAACTTTTGCGCAAACCAATCAATAATCGCTAATTGCGATTTTTTTCTTTACCAAAAATATGTAGAAGAATACGTATCGGCCTAAACTGAGGAAAAAAAATTAATTTATATATTTTTTGGGGGATATTTATTATAGCAAAAAGCAAAAAATATTGCATTGTTTTCAAAATTGTCGCTCTATTTTTGTTTATAGCGCAAAAAATAAAAACCGCAGGGGCGATCAAATACCACCAAAAGAAAGCTCTATTTGTGGGAAAAAAAGGACGCCAATTTTGTTTGGGAGCCACGTCGCACGACCACGCAATTGTCAGTTAAAGCGACGCAGTGCCGAATCGCAAAAAGGGGTCTGGTCCTTTGGCTGCCAATTGGTCCGGGGCTGAAGTGGTTAAAGCTGCTAGTACATCTAACCCTCCACTCCCCCGCAGACTGACAATGCTACTGCCTCCTGTGCCTCCTGCACTTATTCCTCCAGAGTCGCGTCTCACTAATACAAGAGGTGTGTAACTGGCCAGATCACCAGGTGAAAACAGCCAAAGAAAAGAAAACGAAGGCAGCCACTACATCTAATGATAGTTAAGCTGCAATACATTAGATTTCTGGTTTTGGGTTTTAATATCACTTTACCAGAAGGACGCCAATATTAGGTAATCAGTGTGCAGACAAGGGGGAAAAAATCTGAAAGCGCAAGTGCACTTAGTGGACACTAGAGGGGGATGTAACTTCAGGAATCATGTTAGGATTCGGTTGAAAAAAAAAAAATGTAATCTTCACAGTGAAATGTCGCGGGCCTTCGATGAGTAGAATTTAATACCATTTACAGGAATTGTTCCTATACAAATATGATTTTGCCAAAGTTGCATAAATCAAATTCATTCAGCATTTTTTTTTTTAAATGTTAAAAGTTTCTTATCGTAAAGGAATAAAAAAAAAAAAATAAATATTCTGCCATACTGTAAAACGTAAGAGAAAAGGTTCCCCTTGGCGTCCTCTCAGGAGATCGCACAGGACTGGAAGGCTGCTATACAATTGCTGTGATTAGAAGGTTCACAATTGAATTTAATCTCCATTTCTGGCAGACTTGGAAATGAAGTCTATAATTAGTGGGAATTGAATTGAGAAGCTATAAGCTGGCTGTAGTCTGATCCCGGCCAACCTAGGCGTGCCGCCCACCCCGCCGTGCTGTGGGGTCCTTGGCCCTCTAGGTATGCTCTGTATTCGTAATATCGATCAAGGCTCCTATAGAAAAGCTTATAGCAGAATTACCCCACGTTCACACCTATGCGTTTTGCAGTTTAACATTTAACATGGTTTCCTATGGATGTAGTTCACATCTGTGAATTTTGCAGTCCTGCCTTTTTTGAAAAGGGTCAGGGACTCTTTTCCCGCAGCAGATTGGGTTTTGCGTGTAACAGACTTCAATGGAGTCGCACCAAAAAACGCAAGTGTTGTGTTTTTGATGAGTTTTTTTTGTGAATAGCTGGTTGCTAAGGAGCAGGCAGGGAAGCCGGCTGTCGCATCCTTAACAACCGATGAGTCATCAGCTGTCAGTGGGGTTCCCCATTGATAGCTGAATGTAAAAAAAATTGCCAGCAAAAATAAATTGTGAAAAAAATATAGGGCGTGGGGTCCCCCCCCCCCCAAATCCTTACCAGGCCCTTAGGGTCTGGTATGGATTTGGAGGGAAACCCCACACCAAAATAAAAAATAAATGGCGTGCCCCCCCCCAATCCATATCAGACCCTTATCTGAGCATGCAGCCCGACAGGTCGGTTAAGGGAGGGGACGAGCGAGTGCCCCCCCCTCCTGAACCATACCAGGCCAGATGCCCTCAACGTGGGGCGGGGGTGCTTTGGGGCTGCCCCACCTCACCCCAAAGCACCTTGTCCCCATGTTGATGGGGACAAGGGCCTTTTCCCCACAACCCTGGGCGGTGGTTGTGGGGGTCTGCGGGCGGGGGGCTTATCTGAATCTGAAAGCCACCTTTTAACAAAGGGGACCCAGATTGCAGTCCTCCCCTTGGGAATGGGTAGAGGTACATAGTACTCCTTCCCATTTACCAAAAAAGTGTAAAAGTGAATGACAATTTCTTTGGTTTTCTTTTTTTTTTTTTTTTTTTTAATAATGTCCCCAATGTAGATCCATCGTCAATCACGATGCCCACCATCACCGCCGGACCCGGGCAAGAAAACCCCCCTATGACGGACACTCCCCCCGGTCTGCTTGCTCCGCTGTGTGACATTTCTTAAATAGCTAAGGGGTGGGGCCACCCGGCGACATCACCTGGTAGCACCACTCACCTGTGACATTGGTGGTGCGTCATGGAGCAGTCGATGACATCACAGGGAGGGGGGGGGAAAACCTGCAAAGCGCAGAATGCATGAAAATGCCTCCACCCCCCTCCCCCTCTGCCACCAACACCCCTTCCTCCATCGCCCCCTGCAACCACCCCCCTGCCACCATCATACCCTGCCTCCATCCCCCTCCTCTACATCACACCCTGCCTCCACCCCCCCCTCTGACACCACCCCCTCTGTCACCTTCTGCCCTGTGACCATCCCCCTCTGCCTCCATCCCCCTATGCCAGACTGCCACCATCCCCCTCTGCCAGACTGCCTCCATCCCCCTCTGCCACCATCTGCCCTGCCACCGTCCCCCTCCGACTCCACCCCCCTCCCCCCTCTGCCCTCCACCCCCCTCTGCCAGACGGCCACCAACCCCCTCTGCCACCATCTGCCCTGCCACCACCCCCCTCTGCCAGACTACCACCATCCCCCTCTGCCACCATCTGCCCTGCCACCACCCCCCTCTGCCAGACTGCCACCATCCCCCTCTGCCACCATCTGCCCTGCCACCATCCCCCTCTGCCAGACTGCCACCATCCCCCTCTGCCACCATCTGCCCTGCCACCACCCCCCTCTGCCAGACTGCCACCATCCCCCTCTGCCACCATCTGCCCTGCCACCATCCCCCTCTGCCAGACTGCCTCCATCCCCCTCTGCCACCATCTGCCCTGCCACCATCCCCCTTCTGCCAGACTGCCTCCACCCCCCTCTGCCACCATCCCCCTTCTGCCAGACTGCCTATATCCCCCTCTGCCACCATCCCCTTCTGCCAGACTGCCTCTATCTCCCTCTGCCACCATCTGCCTCCATCCCCCTCTGCCAGACTGCCTCCATCCCCCTCTGCCAGACTGCCAACATCACCTGCTGCCACCGTCGGCTGGGCTGTCACTCCGTCCCCGACTCCCCCCGGTTCCCGTGGACTCCTGGCCCTGGATGCAGGTCTCCTCCAAACACGATTTAAAAAAACAGAAATCGCCTGAAAAATGCATCAACCGCATAGATGTGAACCTAAGGGCACAACTTTTAAATGTTTTTATTTTGGATAGAGTAAGGCTGGCAAGGTTTTTGTTTTTGGGTTTAATATTCTTTTAAGCCTTCCTGTATGAAACAAAAATCCTTTAAATATACCAAAAAGTAGAACTATAGGCAAAATTATTTTGGATAGAGTAAGGGAGGGTTAGAACCCCTGGAAAGTTTTTTTTCTGCCATCTATGTCCCATTGTGGAGATTTCCCTTCACTTCCTGTACCATAGCCAAACAGGAAGTGAGAGGAAAATGCCTGCAAATTAACCACTTGCCAACCGCAATAGGTATATCATACCTCCCAACTGTCCCTGATTTGGAGCAATGTCCCTCTGTCCCTATTTTATCCTCATTTGTCCCTCATTTTGGTCTGATCTATATAGTTGTATATAAAATGTACTTTTTATCTTTCAAAAAGTATTTCCCAGCGCTAAATCTGATTTCTTAATTGCTGCATTTGTAAATTCCAAATGCCAATATAAAGGAATAGCAGTGGTAAAAAAAGCACTTGTGGGTTTAACCAATCTTGTTTTTTTGTACATTTCTCCTTTAAGGGGGCGTGGCAAGGGGTGTGTCCTATGCCTGCATACTTTTGCTGATAGGTGTCCCTCATTCCCATATCAAAAAGTTGGGAGGTATGGGTATATATACGTTGCAGTTTGCAAGTTAAGATATCCGCCATAACCCCGTTACCGTTTTTTGCAGCCGCCGGCTGGCATTCTCACAAAAGCATTCAGAGCTGCTCATGACTTGCTGGAATGCCTTCTGAAGCGGCGAGAGAGGCCCCTCCCTCCCACCGCTCGCTGGTGTTTCTTGGGCATACCGGTTCCACCAGTTTGCCTGAGAAACAATCCCATAGGTGAGACTCTGTGGCCTTGGAGGACTGGAGCGACCTCATGACATCACTTCTGGTTCAGGCTGAAAGTAAATCATTTTTTTAAAGCAAAAGGTAAAAAATTTTTTTTTTATCTTTTGCTTTTAAAGGTAAAGAAGAGATTTGAGGTCTTTTGGACCCCAGATCTCTCCATAAAGAGGACCTGTCATCCCTTATTTATATTACAAGGGGTGGTTACATTCCTTGTAATAGAAATAAAAAGTGATTTAAAAAAAAAGGGACAGTGAAGAAATAAAAAAGAAAAAGTAAAAATAAATAAAGTGTCCCCATTTCTCCGAGCTTGCGTGCAGAAGTGTTTTTTGCGCCACACATATGGGGTATCGCCACAAACGTTACAGCGAGATGAATAATTCTAGTGCCAGAACTTCTCTGTAATGCTAAACAGGTAACCTGAACAGGCGTTTAAAGTGGCGCCTATTGAGATTTTTAAGCACCGTAGTTTGTCACCGATCCATGACTGTGCGCAATTTTAAAGCGTGACATGTTCGGTATCTATTTACTCGGCGTAACCTCATCTTTCACATCATACAAAAAAATTGGGGTAAATATTGAGTTTTTTTATTTCATTATTTTTTATTATTATTCATTAAAGTGTATTTTTTCCCAACAAAATTAATTATTTTTTATTATTATTATTATTATTATTATTATTATTAATAATTTAATTTAATTATTTTTTAGTATTATTCATTAAAGTGTATTTTTTCCAACAAAATTGCATTTGCAAGACCGCTGTGCAAATACCGTGTGACATAAAAAATTGCAACAATCGCCATTTTTATTCTCTAAGATCTCTGCTAAAAAATGTATGATGTTCAGGGGTTATAAGTAACTTTTTTAGCAAAAAAATACAGATTTTTTTACTCGTAAACAAAAAGTGCCAGAAAAATCCTGGTCGGCATATGGTTAAGGGAATTCCTTGGGGATCCCAGAACTAGTGTCTCCATTGGAAGATTTCTCTTCTATCACTTTCCCGGGGACAACCCAAAATGTAGAATTTATTTTTTTTTCTTTTAATTTCAATAATAATGGTAAACAGGACAAAGAGAGGATGAAGCTCACTAACAAGGACATAGACCGCAATAAAAACCCAACAGGGGTTCTAATCCCTCTCCACGCCATCCAAAACTACAATTTTTTTTCGCTTTAGTTATACTTTAAACCTGAATTCCCGGCAGATAGAAAAAACACAAATGAACACAGCCGTGTATTCTTTATTATTCTTTATTTGTTAAAGTTATTTTTTTAAATGCAAGCACCTGACTTACTATCTCCCTCTTGTGATCTGAAATGTGAAAGGAAGAAGCAGCACATGTTAATGTTGACATACATTCAGGTGCTGATAGGAGGAAAGAGCAGAGTGACAGAGAGATGAGCTCATTATTGCTTCTCCCTTCACTGTCCAGTCTCAGGATGACCTGGGAAGTGGTTTAACCACTTGCCGACCGGCGCACGACAATATACGTCGACAGAATGGCACGTACAGGCAGGAGGGCGTATATATACGTCCCTCCTTTAGCCTGTCCGTGCCAACGGGAGCGCGCCGGGAGCGGCGCGCTCCCGCGCCGGTCGGGACCCCCATGAGTCCGATCGCGGTCCCCGCGGACTCGATCGCCGCGGGACCCCCGCGATCGTCTCACGGGACGGCTGAACGGGGAGATGCCGAGATAAACAGCATCTCCCCGTTCTGCCTAGCAACTAGTGACGCCGATCCCTGCTCCCTGTGATTGGAGCAGAGATCAGCATTCACTAGCTGACAGCCACGCCCCCCCACAGTAAAAAACACACCCCTAGGCATACTTAACCATTACACTGCCCTCTTGTGGTTAACCCCTTCACTGCCAGTGTCATTTATACAGAAATCAATGCATTTAAATGCATTAATTGCTGTAAAAATGACAATGGTCCCAAAAATGTGTAAAAAATGTCCGATGTGTCCGCCATAATGTCGCAGTCACAAAAAAAATCGCAGATCTCCGCCATTAATAATAAAAAAAAAATTATTAATAAAAATGCTATAAAACTATCCCCTATCTTGTAAACGCTATAACTTCTGCGCAAACCGATCAATAATCGCTTATTGCGATTTTTTTTACCAAAAATATGTAGAAGAATACGTATCGGCCTAAACTGAGGAAAAAAAAAAAATGTTTTTTTATATATTTTTTGGGAATATTTATTATAGCAAAAAATAAAAAATAATGCATTTTTTTCAAAATTGTCGCTCTATTTTGTTTTATAGCGCAAAAAAAAAAAACCGCAGGGGCGATCAAATACCACCAAAAGAAAGCTCTATTTGTGGGAAAAAAAGGACGCCAATTTTGTTTGGGAGCCACGTCGCACGACCGCGCAATTGTCAGTTAAAGCGACGCAGTGCCGAATCGCAAAAAGGGGCCTGGTCCTTTGGCTGCAAATTGGTCCGGTCTGAAAGTGGTTAAATGATGCTGCCCATTAGACATGTGCACTGCCAAAAAATGTGTTCGTTTTTGTTTCATTCGTTTTTCTTTTTTTTTTTACAGGTCATTCGTTATGATCGCAATTAGTAAATTCGTAAATTTGTACATTCCTATATTCGTAATTTAGAGAATTCGTAAATTTGGAAATTCAAAATTCGAATACCCGAAAATCAGAAATGGTAACTAACTATTAAATTATAGGTATTGTAAGTTCCTTTCAAATTTGGCTGTTAGTGAACGTAACGAATACAAATTTATCTGAAGTTACGAATTATCCGAAATAACGAATGCCGCTTCTAAAAATGGAATGGAACAAGTTAATAATAATAATAATAATAAAATTATTATTATTATTATTATTATTGTTATTTTATTTTATTATTAACCACTTGCTTACTGGGCACTTAAACCCCCTTCCTGCCCAGACCAATTTTCAGCTTTGGTGCTCTCACATTTTGAAAGACAATTACTCAGTCATGCAACACTGTACCCAAATGATTTTTTTTCGTCCTTTTTTTCCCACAAATAGAGATTTCTTTTGGTGGTATTTGATCACATCTGGGTTTTTTATTGTTGCGCTATAAATGAAAAAAAAACGACAATTTTGAAAAAAAAATCATTTTTCTTTGTTTCTGTGATAAAATTTAGCAAATTATACATTTTTCTTCATACATTTTGCCCACAATTTATACTGCCACATATGTTTGGTAAAAATAACCCAAATTAGTGGATATTATTTGGTCTTTGTGAAAGTTATAGAGTCTACAAACTGTGGTGCAAATGATAAAAAATTGATCACACCTGATGTACTGGTGACCTATCTCACTTCTTGTGACCCGAACAAGCCAGGAAAGTACAAATACCCCCCAAATGACCCTTTTTTTGAAAGTAGACATTCCAAGGTATTTAGTAAGAGGCATGGTGAGCTTTTTGATGTTGTCATTTTTTCCCACAATTCTTTGAAAAATACATTTTTTTTCCCGCCACAAAATTGTCATTGTAATAGGTTATTTCTCTCACATGGCATCCGTATACCACAAATGACACCCTAAAATAAATTCTGCTACTCCTCCTGAGTATTACGATACCACATGTGTGGGACTTTTACACAGCCTGGCCACTTAGAGAGGCCCAAAATGCAGGGAGCGCCATCACGTGTTCTAGGAGCATAAATTACACATCTAACTTGTTGACTACCTATTACACTTTTGAAGGCCCTGGAGCACCAGGACAATGACACGTGACACTGATGTGGCACTGATGACAGATATCACTGATACGTGGCACTGATGACACGTGACACTGATGACAGATGGCACTAATATGTGGCACTGATGACAGATAGCACTTATACGTGGCACTGATATCATGTGGCACTAATACGTGGCACTGATGAGAGATGGCACTAATACGTGGCACTGATGACAGATGGCACTAATACGTGGCACTGATGAAACGTGACACCGATGACAGATGCACTTATACGTGGCATTGATGACACGTAACACTGATAACAGATGGCACGTGACACTGACAGGTGGCACTGATGACAGATGGCACTGATGATATATGGCACTAATATGTGGCACTGATGAAACGTGACACTGATGACAGATGGCACTTATACGTGGCATTGATGACACATGACACTGATAACAGATGGCACGTGACACTGACAGGTGGCACTGATGACAGATGGCACTAATATGTGGCACTGATGACACGTGACACAGATATGGCACTGATGACAGATGGCACTATGTGGCACTGATGACACGTGGCACTGACGTGGCACTGATGACAGATGGCACTTATACATGGCACTGTGGACAGGTGGCACTGGGGACAAATGGCACTGGGGACAGGTGGCACTGACAGATGGCACTGGGGACAGGTGGCAGTGGGGACAGATGGCAAAGGGCAACAGATGGCAGCGGGGATAGATGGCAGAGGGGGGCGGATGGCACTTTTTTCTTTTTTTGTACTTACGACTGCTGCAGCCGTTCATCTCTCCCTCCTCACACGCAGTCTCTGGGTGAGAAGAGAGAGTGGTGCTGAGAGATGATCTCATATGTTTACATATGAGATCATCTCTCATTGGACACGCCTATCGCGCTGTAAAAGGCCGCTGTGATTGGCCGTTTACAGCGATCTGTGACTGTCCGAGGGACACGGCCAGCACAGAACTTCCCCAATGCACGCTCTCAGAAGCGCGCATTGAGGAAGTAAACAGGAGGACATCCAGGGACGCCCTCCCGGCAGCTAGCGTCCGCGCTGTAGCCGTCTTTCAGCTATAGCACGTGCGCCAAGTGGTTAATTCATTACGTTCCATTCGTTTGGATACGGCATTCGTTATTTTGGATAATTCGTAACTTCGGATAAATTTGTATTTGTTACGTTCACTAACAGCCAAATTTGAAAGGAAATTACAATACCTACAATTTAATAGTTAGTAATAGTTAAGTTATTATTAGTTAATTATTATTTCAGATTTCCGAATTTACTAATTTACTGATTTACGAATGTACGAATTTCCGAATGTGCGAATTTACGAATGTACGACTTTACACATTTTCGAATTTACGAATATTCCAAAAAAATTGTTAAACGGGTTTTCGTTAATTCGGATATTTCCAAATTAACGAATTTGTCGAAATTTGTTAAAAAAAAAATCATTCGTAACGAAACAAATTGCACATGTCTACTGCCCATCAGACTAAGAGCCTCTAGTGGTAGGAATAAAGTACTGCAAGGGGAATCATTGGATTGAAAGTGAATAATGCAGCAAAAGCTAGTTTTGCTGTTTTATCCTTTTTAATGGGATATTCATTTCTTTCTTGTTGTTTTTGGCTGCTTTATACCTGCCTTTGTCCAAATATACATTTGTGGAAGCTCTGGCACAAATGCAGGTTAGCGGAAGCCAGACATGTGTCTTCTGGATTAATTACATTTTAAGCCTAAAGGGATCCTGCTGGGATGTGTGACCCCCCCCATTGGGTCGCTTACTGTATGTGCTTTTTTTTTTTTTCTTCCGTTAAGCAGTCCGAGACATGTGGCCATTGTGCTTAAGAGCTTAGTGGTCTGTCCTGTAATGTTGTAGCTTGTCCAAGTCACTTCTTCAGTTCTAATGAGTGCCAGGAGCCTCTGCTAGTATTGATCTCCACATAGGTAGCACAAGCATCATAAATTGTCACTAAAGCTTTGGATTTTTTTTTCTTTTAAAAATAACAAACGTCAAACTTGCAAACAGAGCAGCCCCCCGATCCTCTTCTTCTGGGCCCTCCCTCCCTCCCGCCAACGCTCCTGGCTCCTCCCCCTGGTTTTCGTGTGTGCCTGCTCCCTCCTCCCTGCCTGTGATTGACAGCAGTGGAAGCCAATGCCTTTTGCGTCTGTGTCTCAGCCATTGAGGAGAGTGAGAATGCTTTAACCGCTTCAGCCCCGGGCGATTTTACCCCCTTCCTTACCAGAGCATTTTTTGCGATTCGGCACTGCGTCGATTTAACTGACAATTGCGCGGTCGTGCGACGTTGCACCCAAACAAAATTGACGTCCTTTTTTTCCCACAAATAGAGCTTTCTTTTGGTGGTATTTGATCACCTCTGCGGTTTTTATTTTTTGCGCCATAAACAAAAGAAGAGCGACAATTTTGAAAAAAACACAATATTTTTTACTTTTTGCTATAATAAATATCCAATTTAAAAAAAAAAAAAAATTTTTTTTTTACTCAGTTTAGGCCGATACGTATTCTTCTACATATTTTTGGTAAAAAAAAAATCGCAATAAGCATTTATTGATTGGTTTGCGCAAAAGTTATAGCGTTTAAAAAATAGGAGATAGATTTATTGCATTTTTATTTTTATTTATTTTTTACTAGTAATGGCGGCGATCTGCGTTTTTTTTTTCGTGACTGCGACTTTGCGGCGGACACTTCGGACACTTTTGACACATTTTTGGGACCATTCACATTTACACAGCGATCGTTGCTATAAAATTGCACTGATTACTGTGTAAATGTGACTGGCAGGGAAGGGGTTAACACTAGGGGGCGCTGCAGGGGTTAATATATGTTCCCTGCAAGTGATTTTAACTGTGGGGGGAGGGGACTCACAAGGGGAGGAGACCGATCGGTGTTCCTTTGTATTGGGAACACACCATCGGTCTCCTCTCCAGTGACAGGACGTGGAGCTGTGTGTTTACACACACAGCTCCACGGTCCCGCTGTTTTCCTGAGCAATCGCGGGTGCCTGGCGGACATCGCGGCCGCCGGGCACGCGCACTGGGTCCCGAGCGACGCCGGGGGTGGCGCGCGCGCGCCCCCTAGACAGCCGGGAATAGGAGGACGTCATATGACGTCCACCCAGGATGGGAGATCCACCTTGTGGACGTCATATGACTATGGGTGGGTATTGAAGTGGTTAAAAACAGGGGTACGCCCCCTGAAAGGTGCCAAATGTGGCCCTGGAGGCTAGGGGAGGAGACAGATAAGCCTTTTGAGTGAAAGTGACTTTAAGGTGGTTCTAAAGTTGAAAAAAAAATTTTTTAACTTCATTCATTCCCTGCGTGAAGTTAAAAAAAAATGCTCCACTATCTATGAAATGTAATATTGGATGTTTTTTTATAATAAAAACCCCAGTGGTGATTAAATACCAGCAGAAGAAAGCTCTATTTGTGTGAAAAAAATGATCTAAGTTTCATTTGGGTACAGCGTTAAAGTCCTGACCTCAACAGGAAGGGGCCATCCCCAAACTGTTCCCCTGATTCTCCTAACTTTGTGGGAACAGTTTGGGGATGGTCCCTTCCTGTTCCAACATGACTTCACACCAGTGCACAAAGCAAGGTCCATAGAGACATGGATGAGCGAGTTTGGGGTGGAGGAACTTGACTGTCCTGCACAGAGTCCTGACCTCAACCCCGATAGAACACCTTTGGGATGAATTAGAGCGGAGACTGCGAGACAGGCCTTCTCATCCAACATCAGCGCCTGACCTCACAAATGCGCTTCTGGAAGAATGGTCAAACATTCCCATAGACACACTCCTAAACCTTGTGGACAGCTTTCCCAGAAGAGTTGAAGCTGTTATAGCTGCAAAGGGTGGGCTGACTCAGTATTAAACCCTACAGACCAGTACACACGACCGGACTTTTTGACAGACTTTCGACGGAGTTCCGACTGACTTTTCGTATGCACGGACTTGCCCACACACAATCACACCAAAGTCCGACGGATTTGACCGTGATGACGCACGACCGGACTAGAATAAGGAAGTTCATAGCCAGTGGCCAATAGCTGCCCCAGCGTCGGTTTTTGTCCGTCGGACTAGCATACAGGTGACCGGATTTCTGGATAGGAACTGGGTCCGGCGGAAAAAGTTGAAATATGTTCTATTTCTAAAGTCCGTCTGATTTTCGGACCTTTGCTGTTGAAAAGTCCGGTCGTGTGTACGCGGCATAAGACTGGAATGCCATTAAAAGTTCATGTAAAGGCAGGCATCCCAATACTTTTGGTAATATAGTGTACACACACTATCCCTGATTTGGAGCATATAACTGTCCCTGATTTGGAGCAATGTCCTTCTTTCCTCCTCATTTGTCCCTCATTTTGGTCTGATCTGTATAGTTGTATATAAAATGCACTTTTTATCTTTCAAAAAGTGTTTCCCAACGCTAAACCTTTCATCCAAATTCTAAATTGCTGCATTTGTAAATGTCAAAAGCCAATATAAAGGAATAGTAGTGGTAAAAAAAAAATCCCTTGTGGTAATTATCCTTTTTTTTTTGGGCTAATTCTCCTTTAAGGGGGTGTTGCAGGGGGCGTGTGTCCTATGCCTACATATGTTTGGTAGTAGGTGTCCCTCATTCCCATCTCAAAAAGTTGGGAGGTATGCGATACTAGGGCCAATTTAGACAGGAGCCAATTAACCTACCAGCATGTCTTTGGAGTGTGGGAGGAAACCGGAGTACCCGGAGGAAACCCAGGCAGGTGCAGGGAGGCTCCTTGTGCTGCTTCTCCCTCTCTCACACTGAGCTCTGCTGTACGGGACTTACGGGAGGCTGATACCAGGTCACATACACTGCTTACATATAAAAATAATTGTAATGCTGTAATAATGAAGAGACCGCTGTAATTTGTGTCTTTTATATCTACCTGATATTCATCTTTAAGATATACAGTGGAACATTGGTTAACGAGCAACGCGGTTAACGAGCGTTTTGAAAGACGAGCAACTTTTTAAAAAAATTCTGTCTCGGATTGCGAGTGTTGTCTCGCAAAACGAACAGAATTCAAGCTAATGGGGTGTGCAGTACCGCATTTGGCCAGAGGTGCGGGGGGCGCCGGTTACATTCGGGACAGTTCGGAGCCGTTCGGAAATACTCAGTTTCCGAGTGTTTCCGAGCCTTTCCGAGGGTTTCTGAGTTCAACCGAGCTGTCCCCGAGTATTTCCGAGGCTCTCCGGCGCCCCCCCCCACCTCTGGCCACATGCGGTATTGCATGCAATAGAAGTCAATGCGGAACAAATTCTCTTCCTTTCCATTGACTTCTATGGGGAACCTCGCTTTGATATGTGAGTGCTTTGGATTACAAGTATTCTCCTGGAATGGATTATGCTCGTAATCCAAGGTTCCACTGTAATAGATTAACATTAAGGCTGCGTCCCCACTAGTGTAACTCCAAAGTCATGCAATTTTAAGTGTGACTTTCATGCAATTTCACATTCTCTGACACTCAAGTCGCAAGAAAGTTGCATCAAAGTAGCGCACAAACCTTTTCCAGGTCGCGATTGCCCGGGAACACAGCAGGTAAACACACAGATCCACGTCCTGTCAGGTGAGAGGAGACCGATGGTGTGTTCCCAGTACAGAGGAACACCGATCGGTCTCCTCCTCTTGTGAGTCCCCTCCCCCTACAGTTAGAATCACTCCCTAGGAAACACAATTAACTCCTCAATCACCCCCTAGTGTTAACCCCTTTCCTGCCAGTCACATTTACACAGTAATCAGTGCAATTTTTTAGCACCGATCGCTGTATAAAGTGAATGGTCCCAAAAATGTGTCAAAAGTGTCCGATATGTCCGATATGTCCATCAAACGTCACAGTCGCAAAAAAAAAAAAAAAAAATCGCAGATCGCCGCCATTACTAGTAAAAAAAAAAAAAAAAAATGCCATAAATCTATTCCGTATTTTGTAGACGCTATAACTTTTGCGCAAACCAATCAATAAACGCTTATTGCGATTTTTTTTACCAATATTATGTAGAAGAATACGCATCGGCCTTAATAGTTTTTATTAAAAAAAATTGGGATATTTATTATAGCAAAAAGTAAAAAATATTGTGTTTTTTTTTTTCAAAATTGTCGCTCTTCTTTTGTTTATAGCGCAAAAAAAAAAAAAAAACGCAGAGGTGATCAAATCCCACCAAAAGAAAGCTCTATTTGTGGGGTAAAAAAAATGATAACAATTTAATTTGGGTACAGCGTTGTCATTCAAATTGCGACAGAGCTGAAAACTAAAAATTGGTCTGGGCAGGAAGGGGGTGAAAATGCCCGGTATTGAAGTGGTTAATGCACGGGCCGCCACTGCCTCAATCTCCATCTCTGCAGCCTCAACTGAGCAGAATGAATGGACTGGAATAGCTCCGTACAGAGCATTCACAAACTGATGCATAGTAAACCGTTTAGTATGTTTCAGTTATGAATGGACAGAGTCAGTGATCGGTACGAATCACTGACTTAATTCGTTCAGACAAGGATGGGGCTGGTAAATGATGCATTTACCGGCCCCTTCCCTGTGCCTCCTACCTGGGTGTACAGGGGGCTGAGAAGTCCCCCTGAAGCATGGGGCTGGGTCACAATTACGACCCCTGTAGGTACGCCCCTGGTGTACAGCCCCTCCCCCCCCACCTCTTACAAAATTATACTCCTCGCCAGCTCCTGTAACATTTAAATTTTGGTGCGGCTGTGTGTGGCTCCGCCTCCACAACTAAATTATTCATTTACAGGAATCTGCGATTTAAAAAAGCTACCAGTCCCCTTCAGAGGGATTTGTGATTCTCAGTGGATCACAAACATGGTGACGTCACTTATAGAGGATTAATACTTCCTCCAGCTCCAAAGCTGAAGGCCCATACAAGGCCCATACAAGGACTAGCAGGGATATGAAATTAGCGGACCTCCAGCTGTTGCAGAACTACAAGTCCCATGAGGCATAGCAAGACTCTGACAGCCACAAGCATGACACCCAGAGGCATGATGGGACTTGTAGTTTTGCAACAGCTGGAGGTCCACTAATTGCATATCCCTGGGCTAGAGCAAAAGTCTGCAGACCCCCGGAACCTGCACCACCCCCCCCCCCCCAGAATCTGCACCACCCCCCCACCATGTTTCTTGGGCCCTGCTATTCCATGGCAGATCTCACTGGGTAGAGGGGAGGGAGACCACCAAACATCTGTTCAATATTCTCCCCTTGCTAGTTGCGAGTGATGAGGGTTTTGTCACTTCCAGTTTCTGCTGTCACTTCCCCCGGCTGCTGGGACCAAGAAAGAAGCTAATGGAGTGCGATCTACGCTCCGTTATCTTCAGTAGGACAGGTGAGACATTAGGGGTCAAAAAGACCCCCCGAATTATCAATAAAGAACGCTTTAAAATACTGATAGCTATAAAGTTAATAAGTGAAAAAGTATAAATAAATTGAAAGGTACACTTAATTCCCCCCCCCCAAAAAGTTTTGAGTACCCCCCCACCTACAAACATGTATGTAAACGCACATGTCAAGGGGACCTACCTATGAAAATGCTGATTGTGCTGTTCATGTTCTATATCTCCGCAGAGCCCGGAGTGAGAGCAATAATTCAGGAGCCATTATTCATGGTTAACCAATGGTTATAACCATGGTTGGACCAATCCTATTTAATTTGTTCATAAACGATCTGGAGGATGGGCATGGTGTAAACAGTTCAATCTCTGTATTTGCGGACGATACTAAGCTAAGCAGGGCAATAACTTTTCCGCAGGATGTGGAAACCTTGCAAGAAGATCTGAACAAATGAATGGGGTGGGCAACTACATAGAAAATTAGGTTTAATGTAGAAAAATTTAAAATAATGCATTTGGGTGGCAAAAATCTGAATGCAATCTATAGACTGGGGGGAGAACCTCTGGGGGAATCTAGGATGGAAAAGGACCTGGGGGTCCTAGTAGATGATAGGCTCAGCAATGCCAAGCTGCTGCTAACAAAGCAAACAGAATATTTGCATTCATTAAAAAGGGGATTCATTCCAGAGATAAAATTATAATTCTCCCGCTCTACAAGACTCTGGTCCGGCTGCACCTGGAGTATGCTGTCCAGTTCTGGGCACCAGTCCTCAGGAAGGATGTACTAGAAATGGAGCGAGTACAAAGAAGGGCAACAAAGCTAATAAAGGGTCTGGAGGATATCAGTTATGAGGAAAGGTTGTGAGCACTGAACTTATTCTCTCTGGAGAAGAGACGCTTGAGAGGGGATATGATTTCAATATACAAATACCGTACTGGTGACCCCACAATAGGGAGGAAACTTTTTTGCGGAAGGGAGTTTAATAAGACTCGTGGCCACTCATTAAAATTAGAAGAAAAGAGGTTTAACTTTAAACTATGTAGAGGGTTCTTTACTGTAAGAGCGGCAAGGATGTGGAATTCCCTTCCACAGGCGGTGGTCTCAGCGGGGGGGGGCATCGATAGTTTCAAGAAACTATTAGATAAGCACCTGAACGACCACAACATACAGGGATATACAATGGAATACTGACATATAATCACACACATAGGTTGGACTTGATGGACTTGTGTCTTTTTTCAACCTCACCTTCTATGTAACTATGTAACTCTAAATTGAGGACTTGTATGGACTTTTTTTTTTTAAATGGCGCCTAAGGACATTTTTGGGATACCAAAATTTGGCACAGTTTCATGGGCACATTCCCAACAAGTCAAGCCATAAAATTGTATTCATTTACCCAGCACAACCTCGTCTTTTTTATATTTTGCAATAAAAAAAAGAATTGGGTAATATTTGGCATTTGCGTGCCCTAAACTTATTTTTTACTAACAATTTGTGCTTGATAAACTGTTACCATAATTTGTGTGATATTGTAACTACAACCATTTTATTCTCCGGGGTATCTGGTCTTCGAAAATATATATTCTTTAGGAGTTTTAATTTTCAGGCCTAAAATGTGTGTTTTCTTATATGCAAAAAAAAAAAAAAGGGGTGTAGTGTGGTGTTGTATTAGGAAGGGGTGTAGTGCGGTGCTGTATTAGGAAGGGGTGTAGTGTGGTGTTGTATTAGGAAGGGGTGTAGTGGGGTGTTGTATTAGGAAGGGGTGTAGTGGGGTGTTGTATTAGGAAGGGGTGTAGTGTGGTGTTGTATTAGGAAGGGGTGTAGTGGGGTGTATTAGGAAGGGGTGTAGTGGGGTGTATTAGGAAGGGGTGTAGTGTGGTGTTGTATTAGGAAGGGGTGTAGTGCAGTGTTGTATTAGGAAGGGTTGTAGTGGGGTGTTGTATTAGGAAGGGGTGTAGTGCGGTGCTGTATTAGGAAGGGGTGTAGTGGGGTGTTGTATTAGGAAGGGGTGTAGTGTGGTGTTGTATTAGGAAGGGGTGTAGTGGGGTGTATTAGGAAGGGGTGTAGTGGGGTGTATTAGGAAGGGGTGTAGTGGGGTGTTGTATTAGGAAGGGGTGTAGTGGGGTTTATTAGGAAGGGTGCAGTGTGGTGTTGTATTAGGAAGGGGTGTAGTGGGGTGATGTATTAGGAAGGGGTGTAGTGTGGTGTTGTATTAGGAAGGGGTGTAGTGGAGTGTTGTATTAGGAAGGGGTGTAGTGGGGTGTATTAGGAAGGGGTGTAGTGGGGTGTTGTATTAGGAAGGGGTGTAGTGGAGTGTTGTATTAGGAATGGGTGTAGTGGGGTGTTGTATTAGGAAGGGGTGTAGTGGGGTGTTGTATTAGGAAGGGGTGTAGTGGGGTGTAATAGGAAGGGGTGTAGTGGGGTGTTGTATTAGGAAGGGGTGTAGTGGGGTGTATTAGGAAGGGGTGTAGTGTGGTGTTGTATTAGGAAGGGGTGTATTAGGAAGGGGTGTAGTGTGGTGTTGTATTAGGAAGGGGTGCTGTATATCAGGGATATGTAATTAGCGGAGCAACAGCTGTAGCAGAACTACAAGTCCCATGATGCATAGCAAGACTCTGGCAGCCACAAGCATGACACCCAGAGACAGAGGCATGATGGGACTTGTCGTTTTGCAACAGCCGGAGGTGAGGTGTAGGGGGTGTTGTATTAGGAAGGGGTGTAGTGTGGTGTTGTATTAGGAAGGGGTGTAGTGGGGTGTATTAGGAAGGGGTGTAGTGGGGTGTATTAGGAAGGGGTGTAGTGCAGTGTTGTATTAGGAAGGGGTGTAGTGGGGTGTATTAGGAAGGGGTGTAGTGTGGTGTTGTATTAGGAAGGGGTGTAGTGTGGTGATGTATTAGGAAGGGGTGTAGTGGGGTGTTGTATTAGGAAGGGGTGTTGTGGGGTGTATTAGGAAGGGGTGTAGTGGGGTGTTGTATTAGGAAGGGGTGTTGTGGGGTGTTGTATTAGGAAGGGGTGTAGTGTGGTGTTGTATTAGGAAGGGGTGTAGTGGGGTGTTGTATTAGGAAGGGGTGTAGTGGAGTGTTGTATTAGGAAGGGGTGTAGTGGGGTGTTGTATTAGGAAGGGGTGTAGTGGAGTGTTGTATTAGGAAGGGGTGTAGTGGGGTGTTGTATTAGGAAGGGGTGTAGTGGAGTGTTGTATTAGGAAGGGGTGTAGTGGAGTGTTGTATTAGGAAGGGGTGTAGTGGGGTGTATTAGGAAGAGGTGTAGTGGAGTGTTGTATTAGGAAGGGGTGTAGTGGGGTGTTGTATTAGGAATTGGTGTAGTGGGGTGTTGTATTAGGAAGGGGTGTAGTGGGGTGTTGTATTAGGAAGGGGTGTAGTGGGGTGTAATAGGAAGGGGTGTAGTGGGGTGTTGTATTAGGAAGGGGTGTAGTGGGGTGTAATAGGAAGGGGTGTTGTATTAGGAAGGGGTGTAGTGGGGTGTATTAGGAAGGGGTGTAGTGGGGTGTATTAGGAAGGGGTGTAGTGGGGTGTTGTATTAGGAAAGGGTGTAGTGTGGTGTTGTATTAGGAAGGGGTGCTGTATATCAGGGATATGTAATTAGCGGAGCAACAGCTGTAACAGAACTACAAGTCCCATGATGCATAGCAAGACTTTGGCAGCCACAAGCATGACACCCAGAGACAGAGGCATGATGGGACTTGTAGTTTTGCAACAGCCGGAGGTCCACTAATTGCATATCCCTGCTGTACATAAACCTGGGATTAGAAAAGAGTGCTCTATATATAAATCTTGGATTAGGTGGGGGCAGTGTTAATTTTGTCGACTAAAACCGCCTAAAATATTTTAGTCGACTAAAAAACTGCATTTTAGTCAAAAGACTAAAATGGGACTAAAACTAAAATGCCATTTTAGTCAAAAGACCAAAACTAAATTAAAATTTGACATCAAAATGAACATTGGTCTGTAGTGCATGTTTATACCTCAATACCTCAATGTAACTTATTTTAGTCGACTAAAATGTACTGGAGATTTAGTCGACTAAATACGACTAAAACTAAAACAATTGCAGAAGACTAAAATGGGACTAAAACTAAAATGCCATTTTGGTCCTAAAACTAAATCGAAATTTGCTGGCAAAATTAACACCAGGAAGGGGGTGCTGTATATAAATCTGGGACTAGAAATTGGCACTGTATATTAATCAGAGTTAAGAAGGGTTGAAAAAAAAAAATATATATATATATATGATAAAGCTAGATATCCCTCCCTATCTCTCTTTCTCTATCTATAGACATAAATATATATCTAGCTCTATCTCTATCAGATATATATATACATATATATGTATGTATATATATATATATATATATATATATATATATATATATATATATATATTATATAAATTGGAGGGGGGGCAGGATATAATTCTCGGATTAGGATGGGGGCAGGATATAGATAGATATAGAATACGGTATATATATATATATAATTGGAGGGGGGGTGGGATATAATTCTCGGATTAGGCTGGAGGGCAGGATATAGATAGATATAGAATACGGTATATATATATATATAATTGGAGGGGGGGTGGGATATAATTCTCGGATTAGGCTGGAGGGCAGGATATAGATAGATATAGAATACGGTATATATATATAATTGGAGGGGGGTGGGATATAATTCTCGGATTAGGATGGGGGCAGGATATAGATAGATATAGAATACGGTATATATATATAATTGGAGGGGGGGTGGGATATAATTCTCGGATTAGGATGGGGGCAGGATATAGATAGATATAGAATACGGTATATATATATAATTGGAGGGGGGTGGGATATAATTCTCGGATTAGGATGGGGGCAGGATATAGATAGATATAGAATACGGTATATATATATATAATTGGAGGGGGGGTGGGATATAATTCTCGGATTAGTATGGGGGCAGGATATAGATAGATATAGAATACGGTATATATATATATATAATTGGAGGGGGGGTGGGATATAATTCTCGGATTAGGATGGGGGCAGGATATAGATAGATATAGAATACAGTATATATATATATATATATATATAATTGGAGGGGGGTAGGATATAATTCTCGGATTAGGATGGGGGCAGGATATAGATAGATATAGAATACGGTATATATATATATAATTGGAGGGGGGGGTGGGATATAATTCTCGGATTAGGCTGGAGGGCAGGATATAGATAGATATAGAATACGGTATATATATATAATTGGAGGGGGGGTGGGATATAATTCTCGGATTAGGATGGGGGCAGGATATAGATAGATATAGAATATATATATATAATTGGGGGGGGGCAGGTTATATTTCTCGGATAAGGCTGGAGGGCAGGATATAGATAGATATAGAATACAGTATATATATAATTGGAGGGGGGGGGGGGGGGGGTCAGGATATAGATAGATATAGAATACAGTATATATATATATATAATTGGAGGGGGGGCAGGATATAGATAGATATAGAATACAGTATATATATATATATATATAATTGGAGGGGGGGGCAGGATATAAGAAGTAGGTATTGGGGGGGTTTCTCCGGTAGGCAGGGAGGAGGCAGGGAGGGGGAGGGCTGATCCGGGACAATAGACACCTCGTTGTGACACCGGGGAGGAGGAGGAGGAAGGCTCGGTGTAATCCCCCTGAGCTCCGGGCAGAGGGAGGGAGGAAGGTCAGCGGGATTCCTCCTCCATGAGCCTGCTCGGGTCTTACCGGAAAAAGACGAACAATGACGGTTATGAGTCTTTGCAGCTGGTGGACAGCAACGGCGAGGCCAGTAGCGGAGGAGGCGGCAGGGAGCGGCCGGGGAGCCGGCAAGGAGTGAGCGCGGCGGCGGCGCCATCCGGAGGAGCCTCTCCAGCAGCAACAGCGGCGGCGGCGGCGACAGCCAAGAGCCCGGGCCGGCACAGCGACTGCAGCACCATGGACAGCTCAGGTACCACCGGGGGCCTAGTGCATGGAGGAGGGGGATCGGTGCACGGAGGGGGGGATCGGTGCATGGAGGGGGGGGGGGGGTGGTGCACGGTGGGGGATCGGTGCACGGAGGGGGGGGGGGGGGGGGGGGTCGGGGCACGGTGGGGGATCGGTGCACGGAGGGGGGGGGGGGTCGGGGCACGGAGGGGGTATCGGTGGGGGGCCATAGACATTACATACCCCATGGTGTACTACAAGAGCCAGGCATAAAGGGGGGCCTAATGTATGATTAGAGGATTGGGGTGTGGGTGCATGTTGCATGGGGGGTCATACATGTCATATATTGTGTTATAAAGATGAAACTCTATTAACAGCTCATTATAATAAATATAAATTATTAGTAAATATTATATTATTATTTATATTATAAATCGTGTATAATAATAATAATGGGGGTGGGGTCTAATGTATAATGTGTGATCATACAATATCAGGGTGTCAGTGCATGCTGCAATTGGGGGGGGGGGGGGGTTGGTGCATCCATTACACACCCCATATTATGGTATTATTAGGCTGCAGCACCATGGACACCCCAGGCATAATGGGGATCCCAATGCATGATATCCTGATCAGGGTGTCTCTGCATGCTGCATGGGAGATCACACATTATATAGTGTACTATGAGGCTGCAGCACCATGGACAGATCAGGTAGGGGTGGCCTCATTCATATGTGATCATATGTGATCATAGGGTATTAGGGTGTCAGTGTATGCTGTATGGGGGGGATCATACACCCCTTAGTCTGGTACTGTAAGGCTGTAGCACCATGCACAGCTCAGGTATATTTGGAGGGGGTGGGGGTTGTGATATGCATGATGTGGGATCATATGGGATCAGGGTGTCAGTAAATGCTGCAAGGGGGGATCATACACATTATATATTACAAAACGTATTATAAGGCTGCAGCACCATGGGCAGCTCGGGTAGAGGGGCTTAATGCATAATGTCTAATCATAGGGTATTAGGGTGTCAGTGTTTGCTGTATGGGGGGGTCATGCCAATTGCACACCCCATATTCTGGTACTATAAGGCTGTAGCACCATGGGCAGTTTGGGTAGAGGGGCATAATGTCTAATCATAGAGTATTAGGGTCAGTGTTTGCTGTATGGGGGGGGGGGGGGGTCATGCACATTGCACACCCCATATTCTGGTACTATAAGGCTGTAGCACCATGGGCAGCTCAGGTATAAGTTGGCACCCCACACATGATGTGTGATCATATGGGATCAGGGTGTCAGTAAAAGCTGTATGGGGATCATACACATTTTTGTTATATATTATATTGTAAAGATGAAGCACCATGGACAGCTCAGGTATAATGAACGGAAGGGGGGTAATTCATAGTATGTGATCATACCTTATCAGGGTGTCAGTGCATGCTGCAGGGGGGGGATCATATACATGCCTCCCCCCATATTATTGCACTTTAAGGCTGTAGCACCATGGACAGTTTAGGTATGTGAGGCCTAATGCATGATGGGGCTGTGTGTGATCAGACACGATCAGGGTATCAGTACATGTTGCATGGGGGGGATCATACACATTATACACCCCATATTATGGATGCAGAGCCATGGACTGCTCAGGTATAAGAGGGGCCTAGTGCATGGTGTGTGATCCTTTGGTACCAAGAAGTCAGTACATGCTGCATAGTGTATCATTCACCTTCTGCACCCCATTTTATGATACGATAAGGCTGCAGCAACCTGGACAGCTCAGGTACAAAGTGGGGCCTAATGCATGATTGTTTGGGGGAGGGGGGCTGTGTGTGACCATATGAGATCATGGTGTCAGTGCATGCTGCATGGGGGATCATATATATTGTATATCTCACATGTTATATATCATATATTGTACTATAAGGATGCAGCACCATTGATAGCCCAGGTATGTTGGAGGCCTAATGCATAACTGGTGATTACAGAAACGGGGTGTCGGTGCATGCTGCATGGAGGATCATGCATATTGTATATCTTACATGTTATATATCATATATCATAGTATAAGGATGCAGCACCATTGGCAGCCCAGGTATGTTGGAGGCCTAATGCATAACTGGTGATTACAGAAACGGGGTGTCGGTGCATGCTGCATGGGGGATCATACATATTGTATATCTTACATGTTATATATCATATATCATACTATAAGGATGCAGCACCATTGGCAGCCCAGGTATGTTGGAGGCCTAATGCATAACTGGTGATTACAGAAACGGGGTGTCGGTGCATGCTGCATTGGGGATCATACACGTTGCACACCCCTATTATAATAACGTAAGGCTGCAGCATCATGGACAGTGCAGGTACAGCCAGAGGGGCCTAATGTATAGAGGGGATTTGTGGGATCATATATGATCAAGGTGTCAACGCATGCTGCATGGGGGGGGTCATACACATTGTACACCCCTATATTTTTCTATAAGGCTGCAGAACCATAGTCAGCTTAGATACAGCCAGGAGGGACTAGAACACCAATACATGTTATCACATGATCAGTGCGACTCTTTATGCTGAATGGGGGGGTCATACATCTCATACAGCCCATATAATTACATTTTCAGTCCATAGTGCCACACGTAACTACAAGTCATATTATAGTGGCATGATCATGCTCACTAGGAGATCATGTGCCATATTATAGACTACAGCACCATGGATACCTCCAATACAGCTAGGAGCCATAATACATGATGGACCCGTGTTATCATATGATTACCCTGTGTCCGTGGATGCTGTTTGGGTGTTCTTACACATTCTATACCCAACATCACCCATATACACCCATATCACTGCATTATCAGGATGCAGCTTCATAGAGAGTCTATGTTGTATTACCTGGCAGTGCATTCTGCATTGGGGATCCTACACTTTACAGAGCTGAATGATATCAATTGCAGGGCCCTGGACAGCCATGTAGAGTATTTCCATGCTATTCCATGAATTCTATGATCAGAACATCAGTTTTTACTGCATGGGGGGGTCATGAACTTTATAAAGTCAGACTGCAAGACCATAACCAGCTCAGGTACAGCAGGAATGCTTAGTGATTTATAAAGGTATTTAAAAAAAAAAAAAAACACGTACCTGTGACGTGGCTGTGGTTTTGCCTCTTGTCTCTGGGCCCCCGCTGGCGCTCCTGGCCCCTCCCTCCCGCTGAGTGCCCCCAGAGCAAGCAGTTGCAATGGGGGGCACCCGAGCAACTGAGCTCCCAAGTCGCTGCTTCGCTTGTCCATTCACGCACAGAGCCGTGGCTTGCCCCCCCCTCTTCTCATTGGCTCAGTGGCTGTGATTGACAGCAGTGGGAGCCAATGGCTCCCACCGCTGTCTCAGCCAATGCTCAGCCAGAGCTTTCTTTTTTTTAACATATTCCTCAATAGCTTTAAAAAGTATAAATCAGCTTTATGACTGCACACCCAGATCTTACATTTAAAAAGTATCAGTGACATTCTCACTGGGCTGTACGTGGCCTGTAGGGAGCTGTGGGAGGGGCCCAGCCACGATAGGCTGCCTGCAGAAAACAACAGGAAGGGGGCGTAGACAAGACCAGACGCTCTGCACAAGGATAGAGAGCAGCAGTGAGCGGTCTTTATTACAGGAAAGGAAAGTCTCACACTGGATTACTGCACAGATCTGGAAGAAATACACAAAGAACACTGAGATTCAAAAAAGAATACACAGGATGAATGGATTTAGACAACATTTGCTTATCCTGGTGTTCTGCTTTAATACCAGCTCTAATCTGCCTGTCAATGCATATGGCATGAGGGATCATACCCTTTATATGTACAATCATACCCTTTATATGTACAATCATACCCTTTATATGTACAAGCCATATTCCACCTAGCTAAAGCAACTGAGCTGAACTACTCAGGTATAGGTTACATGAAAAAGAAATTCTGATATAGAAGATTTCAAAAGTGTGCCGCATCCCATGGAAAATAGAAAGAAAGAAAAACCCCCGGGGTGGGATTTTATAGGCACTACCAACAGACAATGAAAATTAAGAATAATCATTTTAATAGTTTTGTATAAAAATACATTGAATATTAAACAAAGTCATGAACATTGAAGAATCAAGATATGCAAATTGATGATACAAAGATCCTATAGGATCAATTTGCATATATTGATTCTACAATGTTCATGACTTTGTTTAATATTCAATGTATTTTTCTACAAAACGATTAAAATGATTATTCTTAATTTTCATTGTCTGTTGGTAGTGCCTAAAAAATCCCACCATCAGGGGTTTTTCTTTCTTTCTTTCTAGGTATAGGTTACATAGCAATATCTACTTGCCACAATATATATTGTACTGTTATATACTGTGTGTGTATGTATATATATATATATGTGTGTGTGTGTGTATATATATATATATATATATATGTGTGTGTATGTATATATGTGTGTGTGTGTGTATATGTATGTATATATATATATATATATATATATATATATATATATATATATATATATATATATATATATATATATATATACATATATATATATATATATATATATACACATCTATATATATATATATATACATACACACACACACACACATATATATACATACACACACATATATATATATATATATATATACACACACACACACATATATATATATATATATATATATATATATATATATATATATATATATATAGATAGATATACACACATATATATATAAATTAGAGCTGCATGATTAATCGGTAAGAATCGTTATCACAATTTTTTTTTCCCCCGTTGTGATCTTGACAAAGTATTTCCGGATTCTTTCTATGCAGAGAATTCTCTCTGCTCTGCTGAAGCCGACAGCCCTCAAAAGAAAGGAAAAAAACCCTAAAACGGGCAGTCTGCCAAGAATCACAACATTCTTTAGCAGTGAAACTTAAGTATAAACCATTGTAACAATTTGTCCTTTAGATGAAAGGAATACACTTTGGTGTGAAAATGAGGGAAGTTTAACCACTTAAACACTAAACCTTTTTCTGACATTTGTTGGTTTGAAGTTAAATTCATTTTTTTTTGCTAGAAAATTACTTCAATCCTCAAACATTATATATATATATATATATATTTAGTAGAGACCCTAGAGAATAAAATGGTGGTTGTTGCAATTCTTTATGTCACACTGTATTTGCGCAGCAGTCGTTCAAATGCAATTTTTTGGGAAAAAAACTACATTTTAATTAGTTTAAAAAAAAAAAAAAACAGTAAAGTTAGTCCAATTTTTTTTTGTATAATGTGAAAGATTTTACGCCGCGAGAATCGTGAGAGAATCTTGATGTTTTTATTCTAAGCAAAAAAAATGGTGATTCGTATTTTGGCCAGAATCGTGCATATATATATATATATATATATATATATTTTTTTATATTATTAATTATATATGTGTGTGTGTGTGTGTATATATATATATATATATATATATATATATATATATATATATATAAATATTAATTAATATAAATATTATATCATGTTATTATATCATATCACCTTATTAAATAATATAATATATCATATGCTTCCGCCATGGCAAAGTCCCTGCTATATCATTTAGTTTGAATACTACAATATCAGCACCAAGGACAGCACAGATCTGGGCCATGCTGTGTTACCAGTCTGTGTATATACCATAATATTGTATTATATACTTCAGCACCATGGACAGTGCATGTTTTATTACCAGGATGAAGACAACTGTGGCAATTCTAAGGTTTCTGGAACTTTCCTTATTACGTA
>CM053032.1:257927670-257945170 GCA_028564925.1 Lithobates sylvaticus | reverse complement strand
AAAGCTCGCTTTTCAGCAGACAGCGGGCTGACTTCAAAGAGCCGGCCCAGGCTGTGGCAAGATTGTGACAATATGGTCTGGATCTGCTCCCACAACCCTGGACCGGCACCCCGGCTCCCCGGCTCAGTCTCTCAGCGAGCTACTGGGAGCCTGAGCTGGCTGCTACCGCCCCATCCACAGCCCAGCGCTCCAGTGAGCACAAGGGGGGGGGGTGGCAGAGCAGACGGCAGTGATGGACAGTCACCAGCTCTCTGCTCAGGGAGCTCTGAGAGCCAAGCGATCAGCAGTGTTTGATCGCTCGGTTTTCAGTCTCACTTAGGCGATCTGAGAGGATGTTCCCCTTCGCTCCCTCCCCGCAGTGTCCTGGGACAGGTCACAGGTCCCAGAAGATTAGGGGACCATTCACAAAGCAAAGCGTCACTCGACTGTGAAGCCGAAAGTCGCACAGCCGGCTGCCCACAGTTATGGTGTTGGCGCTGGGGGCTAGTGAAGAACTAGCCCGCGCGAGGATGGCGCTGGATCGTTGGACAGGTAAGTGTCCATTTATTTGTAGCTGCTGACTTTTTTTTATTTTTTACAGACTGGAAAACAGCTTTAAGGCCTGAGTAGCTGAAACGCGTTGGAGCTCTGTTTGGCTGTCTCTCGCTGTCCTACAATAGAGCATAACCGCTTTGATGATTTATACTGATGTGTCGCCATTTCTTCATGGGCCATGTTTTATTACCAACCCTTGTGTTATATTGGGGGGAGGGGGGGCTATATATATATTATACATAGCAATATTGCATTTTAGACTACTGCACTATATACTGTCCAACTTGCTAAATACCAGCTGGTGTATTTTATATATATATTCACCTCTTATTATTACTTCCTTTAGTATATATTGTAGCATGACTGGGGAATTGTGTGTATTGTAGATCAGTACTAAAGGAGCAGGTCCAGTAATGTTAAATGCTGGATCATACATTTCACACATCCAAATCAGAAAAGGCCTGGCTCGCAGTCTCCTCTCTTATTCATCTCAAAGGTGTTCTATCGGGTTGAGGTCAGGACTCTGTGCAGGCCAGTCAAGTGCCTCCACCTCAAACTCGCTCATCCACATCTTTATGGACCTTGCTTTGTGCACTGGTCCAAATCATTTGGTGGAGGGGGGATTATGGTGTGGGGTTGTTTTTCAGGGGTTGCACTTGGCCCCTTAGTTCCAGTGACGGGGACTCTTAACCACCTTATCCCCGGACCAATTGGCAGCCAAAGGACCAGGCCCCTTTTTGCGATTCGGCACTGCGTCGCTTTAACTGACAATTGCGCGGTCGTGCGACGTGGCTCCCAAACAAAATTGGCGTCCTTTTTTCCCACAAATAGAGCTTTCTTTTGGTGGTATTTGATCGCCCCTGCGGTTTTTATTTTTTGCGCTATAAACAAAACTAGAGCAACAATTTTGAAAAAAATGCAATATTTTTTGCTTTTTGCTATAATAAATATCCCCCAAAAATATATAAAAAAACATTTTTTTTCCTCAGTTTAGGCCGATACGTATTCTTCTACATATTTTTGGTAAAAAAAATCGCAATTAGCGATTATTGATTGGTTTGCGCAAAAGTTATAGCGTTTACAAAATAGGGGATAGTTTTATAACATTTTTATTAATATTTTTTTTTACTAGTAATGGCGGCGATCATCGATTTTTATTGTGACTGCGACATTATGGCGGACACATCGGACATTTTTGACACATTTTTGGGACCATTGTCATTTATACAGCAATCAATGCTATTTAAATGCACTGATTCCTGTATAAATGACACTGGCAGTGAAAGAGTTAACCACTAGGGGGAGGGGAGGGGTTATGGGCTGTGACGTGTGTGTGTTTTTTTTACCATTAGGGGGTGGGGCTGACGTCTGACGTCATTGATCGGCTTTCCCTATGACAGGGAACAGCCGATCAATGACAGGCAGTGTAGGAAGCGTGGGGAGAGGTTTGTTTACACAGACCTCTCCCCGTTCTTCAGCTCTGTAACCCGATCGTGGGACACCAGCGGCGATCGGGTCAGCTGGTCCCGCGGCCGTGGTCACGGAGCTCCCGACCGGGTCGCGAGCGCACCGCCGGGTGAAGCTGAAGTATTTGTAGCTGCTGACTTTTAATTTTTTTTTTTTAGCAGGCGGAACTCCACTTTAACCGCTTCCCGACCGCCTAACGCCGATGTACGTCGGCAGAATGGCACGGCTAGGCAGAACCACGTACCGGTACGTGGTCCTTTAAGAGCCCAGCCGGTCGGGGGCTCCGTGACCACGGCTGCGGGACCAGCGGACCCGATTGCCGCTGGTGTCCCGCGATCGGGTCACAGAGCTGAAGAACGGGGAGAGGTCTGTGTAAACAAACCTCTCCCCGCGCTTCCTACTCTGCCTGTCATTGATCGGCTGTTCCCTGTCATCGGGAAAGCCAATCAATGACGTCAGACATCAGCCCCTCCCCCTAATGTAAAAAAAAAACACACGCGTCACAGACCATAACCCCTCCCCGCCCCCTAGTGGTTAACTCCTTCGCTGCCAGTGTCATTTATACAGGAATCAGTGCATTTAAATAGCACTGATTTCTGTATAAATGACAATGGTCCCAAAAATGTGTCAAAAATGTCCGATGTGTTCGCCATAATGTCGCAGTCACAATAAAAATCGCTGATCGCCGCCATTACTAGTAAAAATAAAAAATATTAATAAAAATGCTATAGAACTATCCCCTTTTTTGTAAACGCTATAACTTTTGCGCAAACCAATCAATAGTCGCTAATTGCGATTTTTTTTTTTTTACCAAAAATATGTAGAAGAATACGTATCGGCCTAAACTGAGGAAAAAAAAATGTTTTTTTTATATATTTTATGGGGATATTTATTATAGCAAAAAGTAAAAAATATTGCATTTTTTTCAAAATTGTCGCTCTAATTTTGTTTATAGCGCAAAAAATAAAAACCGCAGGGGCGATCAAATACCACCAAAAGAAAGCTCTATTTGTGGGAAAAAAAGGACGCCAATTTTGTTTGGGAGCCACGTCACACGACCGCGCAATTGTCAGTTAAAACGACGCATCGCCGAATCGCAAAAAGGGGCCTGGTCCTTTGGCTGCCAATTGGTCCGGGGCTGAAGTGGTTAAAGCAGCGCAGTGCCGTATCGCAAAAAATTTCCTGGTCAGGAAGTGGGAAAATCTTCCGGTCTGTAAGTGGTTAAAGTGTATCTAATTCAAGAAAACTGATTTACTATATATAGTTACATAGTAGGTGAGTTTGAAAAAAGATACAAGTACAAGTCCAACCCATGCAGCGTACCCATCCTTAGGTGTGGTCTCTGCATTCGTTTTCATTTTTTTTCCTTTTATTTTCACCTATTGATCCGGCCAGTTCCTGTATTCATCCACTGTATCTATGGAGGAGCAGCAGCTGCGCTCACTCATCCACTGTATCTATGGAGGAGCAGCAGCTACGCTCACTCATCCACTGTATCTATGGAGGAGCAGCAGCTACGCTCACTCATCCACTGTATCTATGGAGGAGCAGCAGCTACGCTCACTCATCCACTGTATCTATGGAGGAGCAGCAGCTACGCTCACTAATCCACTGTATCTATGGAGGAGCAGCATAGTCCTCAATGGACAGCAGCATTGTCAGCGATGTTCGCTGGTGGTCTCCCTCCCCTCTGCCTAGTGGTACCCGGTCCAGGGTTCGCAGGTGGGACAGGGGAGCCTGGGAAACATGGTGGGGGGACCCGCACAGAGGAAGAGGGGGGATGTATGGAAGCTCTACAGCCGCTCCATCGCTTCCACCTGACAGCATAGGTGTGTGTGCAGCCTATTGCATTAGGGTAAGTTCCAACACACATGCCTTGCTCTGCAGCCTTAGCTGCATGGGACAGTGTATGCCAGGTCCCCAGGCTTTATGAAGCCACATAGTTACATAGTAAATCTGGTTGGAAAAAGACACAAGTACCTCCAGGTCATTTAAATGAACGGGATGTGCTTATCGGCTTTCTGTTCATTCACAAATGGAAGCATAGTAAACACAGTTTACTATTCTTCAGTTATGATTGAACACAGTGAGTGAGTGCGTTCACGCTGTTCATTTGGAAAAGGAAGGGGCTGGTAAATGGCATATTGTCTAGCCCCTTCCTTTGCTCTCCATCCTGAAACATCCCTTACATAGTTACATAGTAGGTGAGGTTAAAAAAAGACCACCAAGTCCAACCTATGTGTGTGATTATATGTCAGTATTACATTGTATATCCCTGTATGTTGCAGTCTTTCAGGTGCTTATCTAATAGTTTTTTTAAACTATCGATGCCCCCCCCCCCACCGCCTGTGGAAGGGAATTCCACATCCTTGCCGCTCTTACAGTAAAGAACCCTCTATGTAGTTTAAGGTTAAACCTCTTTTCTTCTAATTTTAATGAGTGGCCACGTGTCTTGTTAAACTCTCTTCTGCGAAAAAGTTTCCTCCCTATTGTGGGGTCACCAGTACGGTATTTGTATATTGAAATCATATCCCCTCTCAAGCGTCTCTTCTCCAGAGAGGATAAGTTCAGTGCTCACAACCTTTCCTCATAACTAATATCCTCCAGACCCTTTATTAGCTTTGTTGCCCTTCTTTGTATTCGTTCCATTTCCAGTACATCCTTCCTGAGGACTGGTGCCCAGAACCGGACAGCATACTCCAGGTGCAGCCGGACCAGAGTCTTGTAAAGCGGGAGAATTATCATTTTATCTCTGGAGTTGATCCCCTTTTTAATACCAATATTCTGTTTGCTTTGTTAGCAGCAGCTTGGCATTGCTGAGCCTATCATCTACTAGGACCCCCAGGTCCTTCTCCATCCTAGATTCCCCCAGAGGTTCTCCCCCCCCCCCCCCCCCAGTGTATGGATTGCATTCAGATTTTTGCCACCCAAATGCATTATTTTACATTTTTCTACATTGAACCTTCCGGGGGGAGAGGAGAGAAGCCTGGGCAGTAGGTGAAATTGGCACTGCACATTAGGGTGTGCCCAGGCACACCTGGCACACCCCCTGCGCATGCCTGACAGTTGGCTAGTCAGATTTACACTGCTGTATGCCACACATTGGTGGCAGCAAATGGGTTAAAGGAAGTTTAAAAATGAACTGACTTACTGGCAGGATCAACAGGCCCAGAAACGCAAAATCTGCCGTGTTCATTCTAGTGGTAGACTGCATCATCAATTCTATTTTTTTTATTTTACCCGGAGTTCCACTTTTAAACCTGTATTCACCTTGTATTAACCTTGTTGTTCCTCCCCTGTGTTCTCTGCAAAACGATTGGTTAGTAAATGCAGACAAGGTGCAGAGTAGCAGCGATGGGAGTGGTTTCTGACAATGACAGCCAATCAGAAGCATTCACTGCTGTTGTAATGCTGCATGCAGTAAAATATAGTGGAGATCTGATAGGAAGCTGGACTGATAGGAATATACATTTCTGTGGCCGATTACATTTTTATTGCAGAAGTGATTTAAAGTGGTGTTTCCACCAAAAAAAAAAAGAAATAGCTTAAAATTAAAAATAAATAAATAAAATTATTGGAAAAAAAATTATTTTTTACTCACCTCTAAATGCCTGTTGCTAGGGGGTCCCTCGTAGTCTGCCTCCTTCAGTGCCCGGGCACTAAAATCACTTCCCCTCGCCGCAGTCAGTCATCTGAGACACGTGACAGGTCCCAGATGACTGCACGGCGTATCACAGCGCGCGGCGCCGCTCTCGCATTCGCAGTAGGTGCCCGGCTGTGAAGCCACAGCTGGGTGCCCACAGTGAGAATGCCGGCGCCGCGAGCGTGGAACGAGGGGGGGCTTCGTTCCCCCTCATCGCTGGACCCCGGGACAGGTAAGTGTCCGATTATTAAAAGTCAGCAGCTGCAGTATTTGTAGTTGCTGACTTTTAAAATCTTTTTTTTAAGGGGCACCCCACTTTAATAAATGGTGTCTCGCAAAATATCAGTTTTGTGCCCGGCTGTGAAATTTCTGGATATTTCTGATTCTGCTGCGGCCATCCCAGCTACAAGCTCTGTGTGCTCGCCCGCTAATCGCACAGGTTATTTTTAAAATGTTGCCCACACTTGTGTGGGTATGTTGTTGAGCAGGCAATTATTACAAAGCAGCATGGGGGCTGTGTAGGCGGACTGTGCAAAGGCCTGAATTTGGGTCAGCCAACCTGAGGCGGGCCAAGCTGTCCGTGTGCCACAAATCTGGGCAGGCAATCTTTTTTTTTTTTTTTTCTTTTCTATTTAATGTCAGATTTTTTTTTTTTAATGCTCCCACCATATGGTACTAAAGTGGGACTATAGGAAAAAAATAAATCTATGCCACAGCAATAACTCCGCAGTTTTGATAGTGTCTTTAAGCAGAACTTTACCCATAACAACTTGATAAAAAAAAAATAATGTTCTTCAGCAAGGAACATACATTCCACGTTATTATTTATTCTACCAAAATTAGCGTGCGCTGTAAATTGCCTCCAGCTTTGCTCCCGTTTTCGTCTTGCTGCAGGCTGCCATTTTGCTGAAGTCCAGAGCCCCTGAGTAGCAGTAAATCATAAAGCGGAACTGAACCCATGGAATTAAAGTGTTACTAAACCCACAACAGTAAAAGCAGTCTGTATATGCAGTAAAGCAGGGATCTGCAATTAGCGGACCTCCAGCTGTTGCAAAACTACAAGTCCCATCATGCCTTTGCCTTTGGGTGTCATGGTTGTGGCTGTCAGAGTCTTGCTATGCCTGATGGGATTTGTAATTCTGCAACAGCTGGAGGTCCACTAATTGCATATCCCTGCAGTAAGGCATGCTTGTTATACTCACTGTGGAACCTAAGGGGTTAATCCTCTGCATTGTGTAAAAAGGCAGTTTGAGCCTGTCTTCTCTGATCCTCCCCTTCTTCCACTGTCCCCAAACTCCTGATAAGACAGAGCCTTTGGAGTCACTCTGCACATGCTCAGTTTGGTGTGTTTTTCTAGGGAGTCTTTTTTTTTTTTCTTGGGAGAGTGCATGTAATCAGCACAGGGCCAATCAGCACTGTCCAGACAGAGGGTCAGGGGTCCTGCAACCTCATAGGACAGCCAGAGGCAGTGGCGGAACTCTAGGGGTCACTGAAGTCGCACTTGCGACTGGGCCCTGCTGCTGTGGGGGGGGGGGGGGCGCAAGAGCTGACATCTCCCCCTGCACCTCTGGCTGTCCATTTAGAATGCAGTGAGGGGGAGGTGGGTCAGGGGTCCTGCAGCCTCATAGGACAGTCAGAGGAGAATGAAAACTCCTCCTACAAGCTTTAACCAGACACTGATAGAAGTCACAAGACTGCTATATACTGCTGATGAGAAAAGGTATTTAGCAGTTTATATTTACTAAAATAATGTAATTTCCATGTTCTGTGTACTGTGGGAGACCAGATATAGTGAATGCAGAGTCCTGGGTTTAGTAACACTTTTCTTATCTGAGCCTGATTCGATACAGCCATGTGCATGAGTGCAGCGGCTCCCGCTCTCCTCATTAGACAGATTGATAGCAGCGGGAGCCATTGGCTCCCACTGCTGTCAATCAAAAGCTGTGACACAGGTGTGGGTGGCGGGGGCCGAGTTGCGCTGTCTGTGTCAATGGAACTCGGGAGCGCGCCCCCCGCACCCCATGGAAAGTGGCTCGGGGCTGCTCTGTGCAAAACCATTACACAGAGCAGGTAAGTATAACATGTTTGTTATTTTATAAAAAAAAATAAAAAAATGTAAGCTTTACAACAACTTTAAAGAGGAAGTAAAGCCTCTGAAAAAAAAAAAAAATACACCCTGCAAGACAAAGGCATAATGAGCTAGCACCGTAGCTCATTATGAATGACTTACCTGAGATCGAAGCCCCCGCATCGGCCCTCGTTCACCGCCTCCGACGCCACCATCTATCCCGGAGTGACTTCTGGGTATCCCGGCTCCAGGGCTGTGACTGGCCGGAGCTGCGATGACGTCACTCCCGCGAATGCGTGCTGGTGCCGCCGCTAACGGCACGATCGCCGTTAGAAACGGCACGCTCAGTGCGCCTGCGCCCGATGTCTACGGTACATGCGCCGTACACATCGGTGCCGCCATTTCTGCAAATATCTATATTTCTTGCACCTACAGGTAAGTCTTTATCTAGGTTTACAACCACTTTAAGTACGAGGCTAACAAATGAAAGTGATCTTAAAGTGGTTGTAAACCCTTACAAACCACTTTGACCTACAGGTAAGCCTAGATTAAGGATTACCTGTAGGTCCAAGAAATATCTCCTAAACCTACACGGTTTAGGAGATATTTGCCAAAAGACGGGCACCGTAGACAGCGGCGCGCAGGCGCACTGAGCGCGCCGCTGTTAACGGCGATATGCCGTGAGTGGCGGCTCCCGTGCGCATGCGCGGGAGTGACGTCATTGCGGCTCCATCGAATGAGTCCCCTCCCCCCTTCAGTTAGAACACAAACTAGGGAACACAACCCCTTGATCACCCCCTAGTGTTAACCCCTTCGCTGCCAGTGACATTTTTACAGGAATCAATGCATTTTTTATAGCACTGATTGCTGTATAAATGACAATGGTCCCAAAAATTTGTCAAAAGTGTCCGATGTGTCCGCCATAATGTCGCAGTCCCGATAAAAATCGCAGTTTGCCGCCATTACTAGTAAAAAAAAAAAAATAATAAAAAAAGCCATAAAACTATCCCCTATTTTGTAGACGCTATAACTTTTGCACAAACCAATCAATAAACGCTTATTGCAATTTTTTTTTTTTACCAAAAATATGTAGAAGAATACGTATCGGCCTAAACTGAGGAAAACATTTTATTTTTTATATATTTTTGGGGGATATTTATTATAGCAAAAAATAATGCATTTTTTTCAAAATGTACGCTTTTTTTTTTTGTGTATAGCGTAAAAAATAAAAACAGCAGAGGTGATCAAATACCACCAAAAGGAAGTTCTATTTGTGGGAAAAAAAAGGACGTCAATTTTGTTTGGGTGCAACGTCGCACGACCGCGCAATTGTCAGTTAAAGCGGCGCAGTGCAAAAAGTGCTCTGGTCAGGAAGGGAGGTAAAATCTTCCTGGGCTGAAGCTGTTAAAACCTTTATTATTATTACTAATATTATTATTATACATGATTTATATAGCGCCAACAGTTTACGCAGCGCTTTACAATGTATAGGGGGACAACACAATTACAATACAGTTCAATACAAAAGGTACAGAAAAAAAAAAAAACAATAATAATAAATAATAAAAAAAAAAAAAAATAATAAAAAAATAACAAAAAGAATAAACCGTTTGGTGTAACTACTTATAAAATGTGAGCTGGAGTTTGGCTTCAATTTGTTAGTACATCTAACACCCCCCGACTGACAATGCTGCTGTCCAAATGTGCCTCCTGTGCTCCTTCATCCAGAGTGTGGGCACTCTAATACAGGAGTAGTGTTACTGGCCAGATCACCAGGTGAAAACAGAGGAGGAAAAAGCCCAAAAAAAGAAAAGAAAACTAATGCAGCCACCATATCTAATGATTGATAAGCTGCAATATGTTAAATGTTTTGGGTTTTCAGCACCAAATCACGCGTTCCCGGAGACGAGCGCGGTGTGGTACAATGTCCTCTAGAAGACTTTCAAAAACAACGTCTTTTGTATTGTTCTGCATTTGCATCCTTCATACAAGAGAAGTGGAATTGTTTTCCTCGGTCTTCTTGTTTCCAAACAATGATGGATGCGGTACGCCGGGGTCGAGCAGGCGGGGAGACGTGCGTGTCATTCAGCGGGTCTTTTATGGAAATTTGAATGGATTACATTACATTTGCATTGCTCATCAGATTGCCACCAATATATTAGGAGATGTTTTTTTCCGCATAAATCCACAATATTACACGCTATGCTCCAGTAGTTCCGTCCGCCTGGAAGATGCCGTTTCGGTGGTTTTGCGTCTGGTTTAAAAATGCCTGTAAATTAGTGCAATGCGTATGAAATGGTAATGATACGGTAATGTAGATTTTATGGTAATTGCCGGTGTCTGGCATGGTGGACGCATGTCGGGTTCAATTTAGATATTGCTGTAGTGCGTCATTGTCTATAGACTGCTATGGACCCAGCTAAACTCTATAGAGGACAACAACCCATACTAAAAATATATATATATATATATATATATATATATGTATGCGTGTGTATATATGTATGTGTATGTGTGTGTGTGTGTGTGTGTATATGTATGTATATATATATATATATATATATATATATATATATATATATATATATATACAGACAGGTCCATAAATATTGGGACATCGACACAATTCTAATCTTTTTGGCTCTATACACCACCACAATGGATTTGAAATGAAACAAACAAGATGTGCTTTAACTGCAGACTTTCAGCTTTAATTTGAGGGCATTTACATCCAAATCCTGTATCCTGTCTGCAGTCTTTGACCATCTCCTGTATCATGTCTGCAGTCTCTGACCATCTCCTGTATCATGTCTGCCATCTCTGACTTTCTCTTGATGCACATCTGTAGTCTCTGACCATTATCTGTTGCATGTCTGCAGTCTCTGACCATCTCCTGTATCATGTCTTTATCTCTGACCATCTCCTGTATCATGTCTTTATCTCTGACCATCTCCTGTATCATGTCTGCAGTCTCTGACCATCTCCTGTATCATGTCTTCAGTCTTTGACCATCTACTGTATCATGTCTGCAGTCTTTGACCATCTCCTGTATCATGTCTTCAGTCTTTGACCATCTCCTGTATCATGTTTGCAGTCTCTGACCATTACCTGTATCATGTCTGCAGTCTCTGACCATTACCTGTATCATGTCTGCAGTCTCTGACCATCATCTGTATCCGGTCTGCAGTCTCTGTCCATCTCCTGTATCATGTCTTCAGTCTTTCTTTGACCATCTCCTGTATCATGTCTTCAGTCTTTGACCATCTCCTGTATCATGTCTGCAGTCTCTGACCATCTCCTGTATCATGTCTTCAGTCTTTGACCATCTCCTGTATCATGTCTGCATTCTCTGACCATCACCTGTATCATGTCTGCAGTCTCTGACCATCTCCTGTTGCATGTCTGCAGTCTTTGACCATCTCCTGTATCATGTCTGCAGTCTTTGACCATCTCCTGTATCATGTCTGCAGTCTCTGACCATCTCCTGTATCCTGTCTGCAGTCTTTGACCATCTCCTGTATCATGTCTGCAGTCTCTGACCATCTCCTGTATCATGTCTGCAGTCTCTGACCATCTCCTGTATCCTGTTTGCAGTCTCTGACCATCACCTGTATCATGTCTGCCACCTCTGACTGTCTCTTGTTGCACATCTGTAGTCTCTGACCATTTTATTTGTTGCATGTCTGCAGTCTCTGACCATCTCCTGTATCATGTCTTCATCTCTGACCATCTCCTGTATCCTGTTTGCAGTCTCTGACCATCACCTGTATCATGTCTGCCACCTCTGACTGTCTCTTGTTGCACATCTGTAGTCTCTGACCATCTCCTGTATCCTGTCTGCAGTCTCTGACCATCTCCTGTATCCTGTCTGCAGTCTCTGACCATGTCCTGTTGCATGTCTGTAGCTTTCTGTAGCACTACATTTACCGAATATTATGTGCGGCCCTTAGGGGCCAAACTGGAGGCTCCCTAATTAGATCACTGCTAAAATAAACAGTAGAGACAAACTTGAGTACCTATTATTATTATTATTATTATTATTATTATTATACACGGTTTATATAGCGCCAGCAGTTTACGCAGCGCTTTTACAATGTAGAGGGGGGACAACACAGTTACAGTACAGTTCAATACAGAAGGTACAAGAGGGCCCGGCTCGAGCTTACATTCTAAAGGGAGGGGGTGGTGGTACAAAAGGTAATAGATGCAGAGAATGATTTGATGGGGTGGCTCGGGGACAGTTGTTGTTAGGTGGGTGTGGGATAGGCTTCCCTGAATAAATGAGTTTTCAGCGATCTCCTAAAGGTGGACAGGGTAGGGGCTGATCGGACAGACTGGGGCAGGGAGTTCCAGAGGATGGGAGAGGCTCTGGAGAAGTCTTGAAGGCGAGCATGGGAGGAGGTAACAAGGGAGCTAGAAAGCAGGAGGTCCTGGGAGGTATTTATACATTTATATTTATATTTTATATTTATTTTATATATACTTTATATTTATACCTTTAGGTATAAGTACATACAGACGCTTACACTTCGATTCTGCTAGAATTCTGGTTAAGTTCTGGTAGAAACAATGGAATAATAAACCCCCTTTCTGGCCTTCTTGCAGGTGCCTCTTCCCCGGACATGGAGGCGAATTATGGCGGGGGCCTCCTGGACATGGTCAAAGGAGGAGCCGGGCGCCTCTTCAGCAACTTGAAGGACAACCTGAAGGACACTCTGAAGGACACGTCGACTAAAGTAATGCAGTCAGTTGCCAGGTGAGTGTAAATCGGTCCTACCATGAATATTAACCCCTTGGTGCTGGCTGTAGGTGTAGATTTGGCAGCATGCTGGTGGGATTTAATACTACGCTGCCACATACAGTATCTTTTTGTGTTAAGTGCGTGTATGCTAAGCAATGTGTCAGTGTCCAAGTATTTAAAGCGGAGGTCCACCCTAAAACAAAAAATTACATTAACATTCTCCAAAAAATATCTAAAAAAACATTTGAAAAAAAAAATGTTTTTTTTAACTTACCAGAAACCCCTGTTGCTAGGCAGTCTTCCTAATCTGCCTTTTCCTATTCCGCGGTGCTGTTTCTTCAGTTCCTCCTCTTCGGCGAGCGGCCCTGTTGTCTTCTGGGACATGTGTGTGTCCCAGGAAACAACAGGGCCATTCACGAAGCGCTGCGCGACTCGCGCATGCGCATTAGGAAGCGGGCAGGGAAGCCACAAGGCTCCACTGCCTTGTTTCCCTTAGTTAGAATGGCGGCGCCGGCACCTGATCCGATGGCCGGATCTGCCTCGGGGGGCCGATATCGCGGGCTCGCTGGGCAGGTAAGTTTCCTTATTAACCGCTTCCCGACCGCCCGCTGCATATATACATCAGCAGAATGGCACGGGCAGGCAAAATCACGTGCCTGTACGTGATCCTTTAAATGCCTGCCCGTGGGTCAACGGCGCACTCGCGACCCGGTCGGGAGCTCCGTGACATGAAATGAAATGTCCGATGTGTCCGCCATAATGTCGCAGTCACAATAAAAATCGCTGATCGCCGCCATTACTAGTAAAAAAAAAAAATATTAATAAAAATGCTATAAAACTATCCCCTATTTTGTAAACGCTATAACTTTTGCGCAAACCAATCAATAATCGCTAATTGCGATTTTTTTTTTTCCAAAAATATGTAGAAGAATACGTATCGGCCTAAACTGAGGAAAAAAAAGTTTTTTTATATATTTTTTGGGGATATTTATTATAGCAAAAAGCAAAAAATATTGCATTGTTTCAAAATTGTCGCTCTATTTTTGTTTATAGCGCAAAAAATAAAAACCGCAGAGGTGATCAAATACCACCAAAAGAAAGCTCTATTTGTGGGAAAAAAAGGACGCCAATTTTGTTTGGGAGCCACATTGCACGACCGCGCAATTGTCAGTTAAAGCGACGCAGTGCCGAATCGCAAAAAGGGGCCTGGTCCTTTGGCTGACAATTGGTCCGGGGCTGAAGTGGTTAAAAGTCAGCAGCTAGTGTTTGTAGTTGCTGACTTTTATTTAAAAAAAAAAAAAGGGCCGGACCTCCTCTTTAGATGATCGTTAGCCTACAATTATATATTTTTTTAAATAATTACCATGTTATACTTGCCTTCTCTGTGTAATGGCTATGCACAGAGCAGCCCCGATCCTCCTCTTCTCGGGGTCCCCTGCTGACACTCCTGGCTTCTCCCCCCTGCTAAGTGCCCCCCATAGGCTTGGTATTACTCATGCGAGCTTACACAGAGCATGGCTCAGCCCCACACCTCACTCCCTCCTTATTGGCTGTGATTGCCCCCCCCCCTCCTGCTGCTATTTCTGGGCCAATGACATAGGGAGAGAGCCGACAGAGCCGCTGCTCTTTTGCACAGCGCTGGATTGAGATCGGGTTCAGATGACTATAAAGTGGGGGTGGGGGGCGCTGCATGCAGAAGGAAAAAAAACCTTCTGCCTTTACAACCACTTTAAAGTGTAACTAAAGCCCAAAACTTTTTTTTTTTTTTTTTTTTTTTTTTTTTTAGTTATGGCTAGAGTGGCGATGGATTAGAACCCCTGTCAGTTTTTATTGCTGTCTGTGTGCGCATTAGGGAGATTCATCCTCTCTATTTGTCATGTTTACCATTATCATTAAAATTAAGGCCTGATTCACACCTATGCAGGTCGCAGTTTGCATATTCCAAGTGCATTTTGCGTTTTTCAATACATCTTTTTGATCCATTGAAGTCTATGGAACCAAAAAACTGAAAAAAAGTCCCTGGCCCTTTCCATAAAATCCACACATGTGAACATGATCCATAGGAAACCTTTTTTTTTATTATTTTTTTATTTATTTTATTTTTACTTTGCGCTTTAACTGCTTGCCGACCAATCATTATACTGCGGCAAGGTGGCACGATCCTGTAAATGGCCGTAGGTGTACGTCGGCTCTTGAACTCAATTTTGTGGGCGAGCGCTCCCATTGGCCAGCGGGGGGAGCCAATCAGCGGGTCAAGCGGGCCCAATTTTTCAGCCCCTGTTTAACAGGGGCGTGTAATTACAATTTTTTTATGCAATGCTTTGCAACAGGTCTCATTGCTGTGCTCCAAGTACAGTATCTGTGAGAGGTTGCAGTGTTGTGGCACCAGCACCAGTGCCTAAGGCCCAATTTGTCAGCCCCTGTTTAACAGGTGGCGTGTAATTACAATTTTTTATGCAATGCTTTGCAACAGGTCCTTTTTTTTATTTTTAATTTATGCTTTAACCGCTTGACGACCAATCGTTATACTGCGGCAAGGTGGCACGATCCTGTAAATCGCCGTTGGTGTACGTCGGCTCTTGAACTCAATTTTGTGGGCGAGCGCTCCCATTGGCCAGCGGGGGGAGCCAATCAGCTGGTCAAGCTGGCCCAATTTTTCAGCCCCTGTTTAACAGGGGCGTGTAATTACAATTTTTTTATGCAATGCTTTGCAACAGGTCTCATTGCTGTGCTCCAAGTACAGTATCTGTGAGGGGTTGCAGTGTTGTGGCACCAGCACCCGTGCCTAAGGCACAATTTTTCAGCTCCTGTTTAACAGGGGCGTGTAATTACAATTTTTTATGCAATGCTTTGCAACAGGTCTTTTTTTTTATTTTTACTTTACGCTTTAACCGCTTGCCGACCAATCATTATACTGCGGCAAGGTGACACGATCCTGTAAATCGCCGTAGGTGTACGTCGGCTCTTGAACTCAATTTTGTGGGCGAGCGCTCCCATTGGCCAGTGGGGGGGAGCCAATCAGCGGGTCAAGCAGGCCCAATTTTTCAGCCCCTGTTTAACAGGGGCGTGTAATTACAATTTTTTTATGCAATGCTTTGCAACAGGTCTCATTGCTGTGCTCCAAGTACAGTATCTGTGAGGGGTTGCAGTGTTGTGACACCAGCACCAGTGCCTAAGGCCCAATTTTCAGCCCCTGTTTAACAGGGGTGTGTAATTATAATTTTTTATGCAATGCTTTGCAACAGGTCTTTTTTATTTTATTTTTACTTTACGCTTTAACCGCTTGCCGACCAATCATTATAATGCAGCAAGGTGGCACGATCCTGTGTAAACAAGGCAGATCTCCGTTCTGACAGGGGAGATCACACAGATCCTGTCTTTCTGCTATGCAGGAAGACGGATCTGTGTGTTGTTCCCAGTGAGCCCATCCCCCATACAGTTAGAACACACAGTGTGGGAACACATTTATCCCCTTGATCACCCCCTGGTGTTAACTTCTTCCCTGCCATTGTCATTAGTACAATAACAGTGCATATTTTTTTAGCACTGATCACTGTAATAATGTCACTGGTTCCCAAAAAAGTGTCAAAAATGTCAGGTGTCCAATTTGTCTGCCGCAATGTCGCAGTCCCGTTTAAAAATCACTGATCGGCGCCACTACTAGTAAAAGATAAATAAAAAAAATAATAAAAAAAACATAAATATATCCCCTATTTTGTAGACACGATAACTTTTGCGCAAACCAATCAATATACTGTATATACTCGAGTATAAGCCGTGTTTTTCAGCACATTTTTATGTGCCCCCCTCGGCTTATACTGGAGTCAAGCACTTTTCTACAGCAGAGAATGACTTTTTCCGACCCGACTTTGGGGCCCCGTATCTTGGGCCACTTGGTGATAGGAACCCCATCTTTGGATATGTTGTAGTGCTAGTTCCACTGGGTTTGCACACCAAAGTTCCTAGCACTAAGTGACCCCAAGATATGGGGCCCCAAAGTCGGTCAACTGTGTCCATCTGCAGCAATGTCATTTCAGGACCCTTTGGGTCCAGAGACCCCAAATTTTGGCTGCAGCTAGGGGGCATCTAGGAACCCTTAACTACCAAGTTTGAGTTCGGGGGACCTATGGCTGCAAATGGGCACAGTGAGGCTGAAAATGGGCATTGTTGACCCTCTTTTCCACTTACAGTAGCTGCGCATTTCTCACCCTAGGCTTATACTCAAGTCAATACGTTTTCCCATTTTTTTGTGGTAAAATTAGGTGCCTCGGCTTATATTCGGGTCGGCTTATACTCAAGTATATATGGTACTTTATCTTTCCCTGGTTTCTATGCCAGAAATAAACATGTTTTAGAATCTTCTCAGGTGTAAGCAGTGCTCATTGTCCTTTTTTTGTTTTTATTTTAGTTATACGAAAGGAGAGCTGGATATCTCATATATTACCTCAAGGATTATCGGTAAGAGACTTTTATTTTTTATTTTTACATGTTTGTACAGATATAATGTTTTATGTCTCCTTTTAACAGGTCTGTTTCATTTTCACCAGTCTTGACCTGAGCCTTCCACCCGGGCCAATAGCAGCGTAATATGAGGACCTACCTAACTAAACCTATTCATTCAGGCTTTATCCAATCAGCCCTACACACCATACATTTTAAATACACAGCAAGAAAAATATACAAAAAAATAAATAAAAATTTCCAACGTGCTGGAAAATATCTACTCCAATAGTATAAGATAATTCTTGACAATATAACCACAGTCTCTGATATATTATAATTAGTAAATCGCATGATAGCTAACACCCACCTTTCATTGCTGTCCGTGATTTTTTCATCTTTCCATCTATTAATTCATCTGCTCTTGTTGTTGTTTTAACTTTGGATAGTAAAACTTTTTTTTTTCTGCCAGTAAATCCCTTATACAGCCCACTTCCTGTTTCTTGTCAGGTCATTAGCCTAGGCTTATGACATTGTGCACAGCTCTCTCTCTCTCTAGTGAGAGTTTTCCAGGAAGGGATGGGGGGGGGGGGGTGAGTCATAAGAC